>CAJUYG010000712.1:21551-32337 GCA_910591675.1 Galerucella calmariensis | reverse complement strand
ACAGTTATACTTTCTCTCTCTTTCAAGCTGTTTTTCTCATATTTTCCTTGTCGTACTTGTGTAATCCAGGAAGGTTCCATAAGAAATTACGTGATCTGTATACTGTGATATAAGCACAAAATTTAACCATCCGCCATCTTATCTCAAACACAGAAGAAAGTGACGTCGTACTTTCGCGAATATCTATGATCCGAACATCTGTTTATGCAAGCTGTCAATGGTTTGAAGTTTGACTTTGAAACAGATCACCTATAAATGGTATTTACGAACTGATGATGTCATAGACAGACGCCATTACTATTGTAGCGTTTTGGAGCATAATTTGAAATGTGTTTTTAGAAGTTGAATTTTCCTATTGAAAACTTTTTTTCTTACAGAAATAACATTTATTATAGATAAAGTATATACTTGAAAACTTCGTATAGCAGTTTTTCAAAATCAGTCATCATGCATATTGTATTGACAGAGACAGTTATAAAAGTTTAAAACAAAATTAAATTGACATATTTAAACTCACAGATTTTAAAAGTTTTTATAAATTCTACTTTATATTTGTTTTTAATAGTTACAATTAAGTGATTGCAGAAAAAATGTTGTATGTATCACAAGCAAAAACGTGACATTATTGCTTTCGAGTAATTACCGCCATTACTCTCAAGCAATAATGTATTACTCTTCGCTCTTAATATATTAATAACTATTTTACCAATTTTAATGTATACCTTATACTAAGTAGTATAATACTTAAACTGAACGTAACTACACACTTCTATATCACTTGAGTTAAATTAAATGCATTAAGTTTATAAAAACTGCCGAATTAGATGTTGGTACATTGACTTTTGTATCTCGTTTGCAATTTATTTACATATTATTAAATGTGACAGAAAGATTATGTGGTGATTAAGTCTTTACGTCACATGAAAATCTAAAAAAAGCAACAATTATGCGTATGAGTTAAATAAAAGAAGGATGTTCATTGATAAGGCAAATCCTATCAAAAAACTCACGTGCAAAGCACACGTGGTGACATTTTTATTTAATAAAACTGGCCCTAAGATATCTATACTGATAGATGGTCATATAATACCCTTCTTGGTGTGCGTCATCGATTGTTAATGTCTTTCTAACACATTACGTTGGAAGAAATGGGAAAAAAGGCAGGTCTGTGATTAATCTTAATAAAAATATCACAATGATAAACCGTTTAAATGTATTACAAACGTTAACCCTAATCTTTAACTCAAAAAGTTTTATTAGTTGATGTTTGGATTACGCGAAAGCGCGACATATCAATCGGGAGGAAATTACTTCATTCAAAATAGAATGCAGACACACCTTTCGTAGCGGCAATGTGTCTTAGGTCTTTTTCCAATGTCCCACTGACAGTTCTCGTCGGTCTGTACTTTGTTTTACGGCCAATTATTATTTATGTTTATCTAAATAATACAAAAATATGCATAGATACACGGAAAAACATCAGCATTTTGAAAGTTCTCAAGTATTTTCAGTTGGAAAGAGAAGCTGTCATTATTAATTTCATAACCTTTTCGAATTTGGCTGAATACGATCCTGATGATTTTATTTATCAAATTTAAGGTAAGCTATATATGTCAAAATAGCAAATAAAATAAACGACATACCCAAAACCCGGACATACGTCACAAACGATATGGCGCACTCCATGAAGGCTTTTGAATGAATAACACAACAATAGGGTACAAGCATAAATTTTGCTATTGGTGGGAATTGACGCTTTATCAGGTCTCCTAACACCTGCGGCATTCCTATTTTTTCAAAAAAATATAAACTTTACTTTTAAAACGACTTTAAGAATCATAAAATTTGAATGTCCGCCAAAACGAGCTTCACGTCATAAAGATGGATGCCCCATGGTGTGACGTCATTTGTTTACGTTCTTATTCGTGTATCACGCTCTGAGTTCTTGTGACCTAATTTGTTTCTTAAAGATTTAAAAATGGATAAAGCCGAAAAAAAACTTTGTATTCCAAGTATTGCATTGTTCCAGTGTGTAAATCAACGTCTATTAAAACTCCAGACAAAATATTTGTCACTTTACCTGGTGGCGCAAGCAATGATACAGGGCATTACTTTTGTTTGTGAAGACCATTTTAATGTAAGTACCTACTTCTATGCTGGTAATTTTTATTCTTAAATAGTTTGAGGTTATGTACCTATATGTCTAGGAATCAACCATAAAAACATCATTTTCTTACGGCCACACATCGAAATATGGTTGATATATATTATATAAATAAAACATAGTTTAAATTGTACTTACGATAATGCTTTAACTCCTCTTATTTCCTCTGCATTAAAGCAGCTGTTTGACTTCATAAATTCAAGCAGCATAAATGAGTCTACCTTGGGCAAGTTATAAGTTTGTGCTTCTACAAAACCTTCGCTAGCCATATCTTTACTCACAAAATATGAAATAATCGTCACTAAACACTGAACTAGTAAATAAAATATATTCTTCCAAAAATTTTTAAATATCCTCGGAAATATCGAATATTTATATCCACTTTCCACTTTACGTTGACTTTTAGAAATAAAAAAAGCACACACAAACACGTAATGGTCTCAAACAAACATATAAATGATATTTTTACGTCGATGAAGCAATTAATAGTTGATTAAAATACAATATAAACACACAACTACACATAACCTAATGCAATACCGGCCATATTGACATAAGTAAACACAAGAGATATGACATCACACGTATCATCGGTAGCGTTCGGAAGTCCTCGGGTTGTGGTCGGAAAGTGCATTGAAATTTGAATTTTATTTTAAAATTTGGGAGTAATTTCCAATGGAAACTGGTTTATTTCTTATTATTAGTAATTTTTGATATCATATTTACTATTATGAATTAATATCCAAGCAAAATATGAAGCATGCGTGTACTCTATTTTCTTAGTTCCAAGTTTCCTTAGAGAGTTTTGCCAATTAGATTATTCTACATTTCGATAAATATCTTCAAATTCAGCACCACTCCCTTCAACTTTCATCTATTAATAGAGAGCTGTCAAATTTATAGGAAGATGCGTCATTTAGTTTGTGTTTGACAGCTATTGAGAGTAGATAATTTCAACTTCTATGCTTCCAAATGTCTGTCAAAAACAAACTAAATGACGCAGAAAGAAAGTGAAAAGCGTGAGACTAAGTAACCTTTTTAACTAAAAATATTAATACTTTGCAAATATTATTTATTTACATATTGTAATACAAAAATTTTTCCTTCACTACATAATTTAATCATTGTCTGAGGGTCATATCGACTTTGTACAACACTCTTCAATAATTCAAATAAATATTTACATAGAATTCAGTTTTGTTATCATCAGCTAATGTTAGTACTGAGGTACGCATGTAAGAAATAATTTAGTACTGTTTGAATTCAAATATTGTTTCAGATTTAAAAAAATTAAACATGAAATAAACTACACATTCGAACTCGTGGAGCCATCTGCTGGATTTTTGTGGATATTCTTATAGTGATGGAATGAAAATATATAGTTTTCAATTTGTATATGTATGAATGTATTCTAAATAATGATACTTAATGTTTCAATAGACATATTTATAAACTTTTGGTGGAATTAAAAGTATATTAGCCAAAATATGATGATTTTTTGGTGGAATTGAAAGTATAATTCTAACACGTATAATTTTTTAACTAATTTTTGAAGGTACAACAAAAAAGGATTCATATTTTTAGTTGAGTTTCTGTTTAAAGTTGTGTTAATTATTATAAAATTCGATTTAAAGGTGGATTTTATTCAGTTTAAAGATAAAACAAAATATTTTGTTCAAGGGAATATACAAATATAATAAACGTTAGATGAGTGTTCAAGTGTTTTTGCCGTATTACAATTGTTTAAAAAACTTTTGGCAAATTGCATGGTTTGAATAAAAATTTAAGGTTAGTTCCCCTTTTTTCTTCTTAATAATTATAAAGAAAAGGCAGTTCAAACATAAAGTAACATTATTATAAGTATAAAATGAAGGATTTTTTTCACCAGATTCTGAATTAAATTTCCCACCCAGAGAAAATGTACTGGTATCTGAGACAAAGAAGTTATAAAAAAGAAGCGACAGTAAACTTTTTTCCATAGTTATCGAAGTTTTGTTGTGTTTTTCAATTATTATCATCCATCCATCCATCATTTTTGGCGCCATAACTAATAAATGTAATTTTGTAAACAAATTTTATCGTTCAAAACACAAAAAAATATGTAAATAATCAAAAAGCTCACAACAAAAAAAGAAAATTCTTTGGTGAACAATAAAATCACATGTCATTGACAGATAACGGACTTAAAATGGCGACTGTCAGACATGCGCACTCAGAATATGAATTCTAAAATAGCACAAGCTTCGTTTCTTCTTGGGATAGTGTATTCTGTGTTAATTGTCTAAAAACTGTCAATGACAGTTCTATGACCATAATACTTTAGATTGACAGTGTAAATACTCTTCTTCTCCACTTTGACAAGTGACAATTACTCTATGAATACTTTATTTCGATAAAGACAAGATTGGTGCTATTAGATATCTGAAGATTTAAACTTATTTTCAGAAAAACATTATCAAATCTAATCTAATAGTGACTGACAATAATTGATATACAAAAAACAAACGTTTTTGAAGAAGAGAATGCATTCTAAAATTTCGACTTCTTTCGAAAATATTACTGTATTGAAGATGGACGAAGATATTCAAATCGAAAAAAGGGAAGATGATATACTGAACATCAATCATGCAGTAAGTAAAATGGTTTTATTATTTTATTGTCCAACTATCAATAGTGCCCTTATCAATTTCTTCGTCCAGCATGGAGATACTTCAAAGAAAATAGGGAATAGTTCAAGGATCATTTTCTACATCATGCCGATGTACGTTAAAACCTTGGAGGTCGAAACTTTTTATCACATTTTAACTACAAGAATCAAAAAAAGAAAATTGAAAAATTCAAAGTCAAATAACAGGAATCTTTTTTAAAGCAGGTATATAATTGAAGCTTTCAATAAAAAAGTCTCTAGCATTAAAATCGAGCTACTTATGATCAAAATAAGGTGGGTACTTACTTTTATTCTACGAAAAAATCAATTAATACAACCCCATAACTACCCCCTAATTAAAATTGATCTTCGCCCTTCTGTAATTATTTTAATATATGTATTAACAATACATCCAAGAAGTTTGGTCAATTTAACAGGCGTAATTTTAGAAAAAAGGAAGTTTAAAGAAAATATAATTTTTCAAATTCCTATTTTTCACCCTTTTCTTCATAATATCTCCGAAAATACTGGAGATACGAAAAAAATGATTGGATACCAAATTGAAGCTTTTTTAATGACTAAAATTTTCCTGCTCGTAGATTTTCCGTACAGTGAATATTTGGCGAGATATAGTACATTCAATAGCCTTCTTGGTGTGCGACATCGTTTGTGACGTATATCCGGGTTATGGGTATGTCGTAAGACACGTTGCTGCTACGAAACGTACGTCTGCATCCTATTCTGATTGATATAATTTTTCTCGATTGATAGGTCGCGATTGCGTAATCTAAACATCCACTAATCAAATTATTTGCGTCAAAGATTAGAGTTCACGTTTGTAATACATTTAAACGGTTAATTATTGGGATATTTTGATTAGGATTAATCATAGACCTGCCTTTTTTCCCATTCCTTCCAAAATGTGCTAGAAGAACATTAACAATCGATGACGCACACCAAGAAGGGTATTGTATGAGCTCTATTGCTGTTTAAAACTAAGAAATCTATAGGAATTTAATTTACATAGTCTTATAGCTCTTAAAAACTCCTACGAAATCGTTTTTGAAAAAACTTTCTATCACTAAAAATAACGGAGCTATATATAACCAAATTCTACCAAAATTAAGGTTTAAAATGTTGTTTTGTAATTTTATACAATTAGGGGTTTTTTTCACCCTTAAATAAACGAAAGCGTTCAACGGCAGGTTATAGAAAATGAACTAGAGGGTGGAAGGAGCCCACACAAAAGTTATACTTTTTCATCATGCCGTCTAAGAAGTGAGGAGGTGGTTTTTTTTTAATGATTCCCTCTCTACTTAGTCTGTATCTTGTTCTTTCTGCAACGCTTTCCACCACCATATGTAGAGGGGTGCGGTTGAGAATCACTTCCATGGCTGCCGTTGGGCATGTTCTCATTGCTCCTGTAATGCATATACAGGCTAGTCTTTGAATTTTGGAGAGGTTTTCTCTTGTCGTCAATAGGCTAATCCTACCACCCCACGCAATGAAATAATTCTTAACTCTTATTTGTTCCAGGATCAACCTTGTTCTTCACGAGAAAATGTCCAAAAAAAATCATCAATTCTTTTCAAAAATACAATCAGGAAAATCCTCATCAAGCTTCTACCATCCTGTAGATTGAAAAACAAACTACGCGAAAAGCAAATCAGATCTAAAATATCAAGTAACGAGTCTCTATTAAATTTTTATAATAACGTTAATCTTCAAACTCTTCCTTCAAATAAATCTGGTGAAACTGTTGGAAATATTTCGCCAAATAATGCTTCACTTAGCGAAGAAGATTACTCTACTTTGGATTCCAGAGAAAATCACTTTTCCAATACTTCAAATGAAGATCTTAGAGTTATTATGGCAAAAGTAATTGACGATATTATGAAGATCATAGAAGAATCACTTTTAGCTCCGGACGATAGTAATCAAATCATACAAATCAATAACGTTCTGATAACGAATCGAAAGGACGATAAAATTATTTTGGACGGTTTTCGTAAACCCATCGAAGCTGCAATGAAACAATTAGAAATGAATATTAGAGAAATTTTACAAAGGAAGGAAGATTTTATAACTGATATGGTGGAAAGTTTACAAGCGAAACTGGATGAGAGGATTTTATGCCAAAATAAAAATTTGCTTTTATACAATGCTCTGCTTGAACGTGCTTATCAAAAGGTAGGTTTTTCATTCGGTCGTAGTAAAAATATTGTTCCCAAAGTGTGTTTGACACATTGGAACGCATGTCCGAAATATCACCGACACGCTAATGTGACGTATAGTACGCCTCGGTAACGATATTTTTTAGGGGTTCATTTGTTTACAGAAATGCCTATATCATGGGGGTACTATTCAATTTCTAATGGGTTTTAGGTAGAATAAATATTGTTCCTAAAGTGTGTTTGCTATACATTGGAACGCATGTCCGAAATATCACCGACATGCTAATGTAACGTAGTAGGTACGCCTCGGTAACGTTATTTTTTAGGGGCTCATTTGTTTGCAAAAATGCCTATATCATGAACGTACTACTGGATTTTTTAAGGGGTTTTACTGATTTTCGAAAATATCTATCCACCATTGGCGTACTATTACGTTTTTAAATAGGTTCTTTTTGTGAATTAAACAAAAGTTAATTGGTTTTTGTTTTAGATTGCTGAATATGAAGATAAAATACAGAAAAATCAATCAGTATATTCCATATAAATATCTTGAAATTGGTTATCAACAATACGTTTAATTACTACGTGAATGTTAGTTCTAAAATTGTAGTTAGCACTATAGTTTTTCGGTTATTTTAATTTTTTTTTCTTGTTAATTGTGCTGGAAATATTTTTCGTTAAGTTATTTAATAAGTAATTTATGAATATTTTCAAAGTTGTTAAATTTCAAATGTTGTTTTTTCATAATTTTTGATATATTTTTGTCACAAATTAATGCCTTTTAATCATTGTTCGCTACTCCACTATCCACATATCTATGCATGGTAATGCCTTGTTGTTTTTGTAGTGTAAGTTTTACAGAATATTTAACATTTTTTTGTGTGTATATTTTTTCCGAACATCTAGTGGATGTATTTATTATTAATATATTATCTATATATTGGATATTTCAATCGTTTATACCTTTACATATTATTATTTTTGTTACTTTTGGAATAAAAATACATTTCTTGAGAATATTATAACTGGTTTAATTGAAAATTCACAGGTTTACTATAGGTAATCATTCAAAACATTACAAATAATTAATGAATTTGTATTCCTAGCGCATTCGCCATACTGATACTTTTTATTACGTAGAATAATATTTATTGTAAAGTAGGTATCAGTATGACTAATATTAGTACCAGTATCTATCAAGCATCGGTGGTTCAGTGGTAGAATGCTCGCCTGCCACGCGGGCGGCCCGGGTTCGATTCCCGGCCGATGCAAACTTTTTTTTTATTAATTAGTTAAAAAAGGGTAATGTGATGACCCATATTTTTAATCCCTTTGAAGGAAAAAGCCGCCAATGGCGTTCATAGAATTGTTTTATAAATTCGAATATTGTGAAATAATGCTTTTCAAATGTAATTCAAATTAATATAGTGGGTTAAAATTAACCTGCTTAAAATTTGTAATACAATTCAAGGTCATAACATTAACATTAGTTACACTTTAACAGGATGTTGGTGAAAAATAAAGCTAGGTGTTAATAGTTATTTAACCAAGTGTATTAATGAGGGCCATTAACAATCGAAATAATTTCATGTTCGAGATTGTTAATTGCCCTCATTAATACACTTGTTGGTTAAATAACTATTAACACCTCGCTTTATTTTTCACCAATATTCTGTTACCCTTTTAATAAAAACAAAAATTTTGCATCGGCCGGGAATCGAACCCGGGCCGCCCGCGTGGCAGGCGAGCATTCTACCACTGAACCACCGATGCTGATACTCATGTAAGTTAGAATGCAAACCTTGTCCGTCGACTGTATAAGTTGTATTAGTTTTTCCCAATATTCAAAAACTAAAAATATTTATTTGTTTCATAAGTAAGTACTGTCAAAAATAAATAATGACATTAAAATGTATGTTTGGTTGCCTACACCACAGGTAACTGTCAATATAAATATATAATGTATATATAAGATGTGCGTTGGGTTGCCTGTAGAAAAATCGTTCATTAATGTAAATCATGCATTAATAGGAGTCATTAATGTAGAATATGATTTTGTCTAATTTTGAGAACGTTAATGGCATATTCTAATTCACGGTCGACGAAAAATATAATTAAGGGCTGATGAAATTGTTTGATAATAAATAAATTAATATGTCACAGTCTAAACATCAGTTATCATTAAACTTAGTTTTTCCACTACTAGCTGTGAAGTTGGCAATTCTTGCTTGTTCTAGCCAACTGAGAAGTTGAGTTTCTTCATCAGTGGTTAATAATTTTCCATTATTAACCTAGGTCAATAATGGACAAATTCAAATATTTTGAGAATATCAGGAGATTGTCTTTGACATATTTCCTGCTTGAAATTACCCATCAAGTTTAAAATTCGCGCTCAATCAAAAATGACTGATGACATAACGAGTACGTTCGTACCTAATATATCGAAAACTGACAGTGTACTTGTCAGTCAGACGATGGGGTAAACGCTTCTCGAGGTGCGTTTGTGAATTATTTTTATATTTTGTCTTAAATTTGGCTAGTAGTGGAAAACATTCTACATTCTACATTAGAAATAGCCAGGGTCGTAACAAGGCAATTTTAAATTATTAATAGAGACCTACTGAGATAAAAAAATTGCAAATATACCTAATTGAATCAATAAAAACGCGATTAGACAGAGCGTGAGGTTATACGACGTACTAGTCCACGTGACGTCATCTGACAGTTGACATGCCCTATTTCAGCCTGCAATGATTTAATATTTTCGAGAAATTCATTTTAAATGCATAAAAAAATCCTTTCATTTGCTTTTGCCATTATCGGCACTGTCAGTTCAGCATTTAAAATAAATAATGGTAATATTTTAATAACCGTTTGTAGATAAAAAACTGTTTATTCTTCACTGACTTCCTTAGGTATTTATTATTGAATTATTTGACGAAGAATGGTAGCCAAATACAGAAGAAGGGTGTGTACTGTTATCGACAAACATTATTTGACACATTCCGGAAGTCGTTAATAATTTATTTTATTCTTTATTTAACTAAATACATTCACAATTAGTTGTGAACAGTAGTAAATAATCGATAAATAATCGAAATTGTTTTTATACATACGAGGGGAGGTCAAGATTTATGACGAAAAAAATTGTTTTAGCAAAAGTAGCAAAAATTTTCTTGGGCACGCTTGTTTTAAATAAAAATAATGGTTTCTTAAAGAGCAAACATATTTTATTTATATTAAATAAGAAAAATTTAAATTAAATTAAAATTATTCGATAAAAAAACAGACAAACGAAACCATAGCTTGAGATTATTGATTGGATGATTTAAAACCGAACGACCTTCATAAACTCAAAGAAATTTCACTAACATTACTCAAGAAATCAATACAAACATTATTATCAACCATCAATAATTTTTCTAACGAGTCCCATTTATAAAACTCGAAAATAATTGCCTATATAAACATAAAATAACAATAAATAAACTTAAAACTCCGTGAGCGTATTGATTACCGTGTATTTAAACATCTCCAAGCTATCTGGGCTTTAAATCCATTGTTCGACGGGCCACTCCTACGCTGTCTACAATTCAAGCGAAAGGTGTCAAAACGTTTGAGATTCGCCGCCACCTCAACATTTATATCTTCATTAATACCAGTGCTCGAATATCCAGAAGCAACAAATGAGATTTATTAGAGGATAATTAAAGTTTTAAATATTTTTGTTAATAATTAAAAATAGGAGTGAATGGTGACATTGATTAGCGTTAAAATAGGTGAAATTTATTAAATTATAGC
>CAJUYG010000712.1:0-21541 GCA_910591675.1 Galerucella calmariensis | reverse complement strand
AAAATGAAAAGACATAAAAGGCACCGATAAGTATACATAAAAAGAAATTCTTTCACATATAAACAATTTAAAAGGTTGCAGATTATTTTAATTCTATGAAATTGTTTTCCAGTAAGGGACTTTGCACGTTAATGTTATTCTAATATAAATAATGTAAAGAATATTTCACTTTCTGTTGTGAATTTTAATCCAAACTGTACTTTCATGTGAAACAAATCAAAAGTCTAGTATTCTGCTTGAAAGTCCTTTTCTTCAGCAATAATATTAGAAAGTTTGAAGCCCCCAGCATTTTTTCAGCTAAAATAATAGTATATTATACAACAAGATGGTGAAGACTATTAATATTGACCGAGTATCAAAATTATTTCGTGAGGTACTTTGCCTCGAGCGAAAATTTACAAATTTAAGACAAAAATTGAAATGATTCACAAACGCACCAGGAGAAGCGTTTACCCCGTCGTCTAACTGACAAGTACACTGTCAGTTTTCGGTATAATTATGAACGTACTCGATATGTCATCAGTCATTTTTAATTGAGCGCGAATTTTAAACTAATGACACTTTTATTCAAATAATTTTATCTTGATTCGTAATTTCAAGCAGCGAATATGTTAAAGACAATCTCCTGGGTATACAAAATTATGTTGCACAAGTTTTTGTTGAACTACTATCCCTGGATTCTCAAAATATTCGAATTTGTCCAATCATTGACCTAGGTTTATGATAGAAAATGATTAACCCCTAATAGAGAAATTCAACATCTCATCTAACATCTAACCTAACAGTTTAAAACCGAAATAATGAAAATCGTACGTTTTGTGGCTAAATTTACAGTGTGATCGATTAAAATTTTATTAGAATGTAATTACTATCGTATGCCACTCGTATGTTGAGGTATACGAAGGTTGTGTTCGAAGATCCGGCTCTGATTGATGCTGGAGAGTACCCGATCGAAGCGAATAAAGAAGTACCTAAGTTAAATGAAGAAATAATTTTTTCACCCGATAAACAGTTCGAAATTTCAAGAAGAGCTAGACAATAACAATTACCTACCTTCTCTCGTCAAATTAGAATTCACGACGAGCCGAAGACAATCAATGAAAAAAAAGCGTAAGTCACATATAAAGCACGATAATCGCACGGTTCGTACTCGCAGTGCAATTACACGTATTTTTTGATATTTGTTTTTTTTTTCGGAAATTACATCCGCATAAGGGAAGACAATTAACATTCTAGAATTTCCTTAATTGCCGAAGACTTTTTGAAATCCTGTTGGCATTCATTTTATCCGTGGAATCCTTTTTCTATCTTCGTAAATACCTGGTAAATGTACGCAGGCACCACTATTTTCGAATTATTAGATAATTATAAATTGTTTTTGCATTCATATAAAGACTTGCTGTTTTCATGAGAAAATATATATCTACATACGATCGATCAAATTACAAAATTCTCGACGGTATGTGGGTAATAAATGGATTCTGGTTGAAATATATGCTTATACTTTTTGTTTTCTTAAACGTTTATCATTTTTTCGTCGACATGTACACAAAATCATTGTATATGCAACCAAGCATACAATAGTATTAAATAGCTTATTATACACCAAGGTGGTGGTTTGACATTCGCAAAACGTCATTTTAAACACAAGTGTTTTCAAGTACGAAAAGTCACATCTCGTTTATCATTTGCTTCTTGAACGTCACATCAAGTGTATCTTCTGTAATTCATATCTGTATCTGTAGAGTAGGAAGGGGGAGTGTAGGCACACAGCACCTAGGCCATATGTGACTCATTGTACATCCTCCCGAGGTGTTGTCCTCCTAGGTCATCGTCCATCCTGTCCTTCCCAGGAAGGTGGACAGGTCACTAGGGGACATCTTCTTTATATCGGCAGGTGTAGGCCAAGACTCACCGAACACACACTCTCTTTTTGACGATAACTCCGGACACTCGCATAAGACATGCCTGACAGTTTCATCTTCCTGTTCACACATCCAGCAGAACACTGTAATGCAAAGAAAATGTCATTTTAATAAAGCGTGTTATCAATAGATGTCAAAGGCTTCTTCTTTGAATTTCACAGACTCTGTGAGGCTTTATAAAGTTTATAACCCACCAAAACAATCTTGGAATACATCGTTGTATTTAACGCTTCGTCAAAAGCATATTATAGGCAACCAAGCATACAATAGTTGACTAACATCAAGAACAATGACAAATAAACGTAATTTCTGTCTCTACTACACTTTATTTGCAAACATACTCAATTGAAACGTATTTTTTTTCTATCAAACTGTCCTCAAACACGTAAATATTCTACCGGTATCACCATATGTTGCTGTCTAACGACCCGACACGCGTCAGCCCATCCATAATTAGCCTTGTGTATTACAAATGGGCCTTACCTGTCCGTTCCCCGTTTTTTTTGTTTCGGGTTTAAAAGTAACCAGAAGCACGCTCTTCTTATTAGACGCTCGAGCAAATGGAATAATTATAGGTATCTCCAGTTTTTTTTTGAGGGTTAGTTGAAGTCAAGCGGGAAGTGTTGATAAATTGATTTTTTTATGGGAAATATTTGCAATAATATTAGTGATTTTATTTCATAACTAAATCTCAAACTTCCTCTGTTTATTAACCGACTTTAATATTATTAAAATTTAAAAGTTCAGTCATTGATGCTCTTACTCGAATATTATCATTAAAATTTAATTTAAACAAATGGCGAGTCTCTGAAAACAACGTAATTATATCGATTGCTTGCATACTAAGTGAAATTGATACTTTAGCAGCAATGCACCTTTGTTAATTAAAGAGTTATAAAATATTTACAGCTTTTAAATAGCGTTTTTTTTATAAACTGAGCGATTATTTTTGTGATGTGCAAATTAAAGTTTTTGCAATAAGGGAAAATTCGATTCATATAGTCTGGTGAATGTTGGCAACATTGGCATCTCATCTGTTGATGCTAAATAAATGATTTATGTATGTATGTATTTTGAGGTGACATTCACTGAGACCAGAAAGATCTATTGTGCCCCCTTACCTCTACTCAGTTGATTTAAGGACCAAACTTTTTGGAGCGTACTGTACTTAAAATAATCGATTGAATAAGCTTCTATCACTCCAAAGAATTCTTAGCAAGTATCTGTTATATGGGATAAATGGGTTAGATGGGATAATGACATGCAATAAAGCCATAAAAGTATTACCCGTGACAGGGTCTTTCTTCCTCAAAACTTGCTAAGGAAATGATATGTGTGCTTTCAAATTATGTCTGTTGTTATTTAAATTATTTTTTCTATTGAAAACTTGTTCAATTTTTAGCTATGCTTTATGAGTTTTTATTTGTATTTCATATTTGACAGACGTTCTACCCATGTTACTATTTTTAATTATTATTCACATAATGCAAAATAGTTCAATTATATCCATGTTTTATAATGTTAATATTTCTTGAACAATAATTATTCACAATAATGTTAATTATTGTGAATAATAATTATAATGCCAACAATTCCCATCATTTGCTTTTAAATATTATCTTCTAAGCTGTCACTAAGGCTGTAGTATTGTTTCGAGTTCAAAGCAGTAGTGAGAGTCCTTAAATATTCAAGGTCAAAGATCAGTTTTTTGGGCACACCACAAACTACGTCCTTTATCTCGAAAACGGTTCGACGTATCGAAAAAAAGTTGTCATAAAACTTGTAGAGAATTTTATCCTCTACAATTTTTATTATATATGCAAATACAATTGGAGGCAGAGAAAATGAGATATTCTTAAAAAACTGATTTTCGCTACTTTTAACTTTGAATATTCACGTCCCGAATATGACTGGGCTATTTGTATTGTAGAAGCCTAGATATATAGTTTAATTAAATATCTTTTCTGATTCGTATCACCGCCACTTAGTGAATTGAATGCATTAAAACACTATAAAACATTCAAAACCTAGCCGATGACATTTGAACCATTTTACAAAGTATTTTCCATCCTAACTGTAGCTAGTATTTTAATATAAGTTTTATTTCTTTTAAATTGTTTAAATATCTTGAATGTTTTAATGATTGAAGTCATTTATTTTCTATTTGTAATCTTTATAGGGTTGTGATAGACTTCACGATCCTCGGAATTACATGTTCATTTTAAATTTGTTTGATAGATTATCTTAAATAAAGCAGATTGTAACAAAAATGAATAATTTAGTTAAAAAATGGTAATAAATAAGTATGACCAGACAACGACATTTTGGCCGTGGTCATCTGTCATTGAAGTTCCATAGAGCGCCATCCGTCAAGACGGTGGAACAGCTGAACTAATGTGCAGTGTTCGTTTGCAGAATTTTCCGTGCCACAAATCTGAAAAAATACAATGAATTAAGATTTCATATTTTCAGAATGGAATTCTCTAGGCTTTATTTTGGGGATAAGGTCTTGGCGTTCGAATTGGTGACCACAAATTGTCAAAACTGTTGTCAAAATCACACCGTCACTTATCGGCTTGTATCTTTTTTAAAACAATCTAAAACTTGACCAAAATACCTCATCCCCAAAACAAAGGTCCAAGTTATATTATGTTTAAATTTCAACTCATACTTTTACTGCATTCTTTAGATTTGTTGCATACAAGATGACCTAAATTTTGCTGCAAGTCAGAGGTGCCAACTGATTTGAGCTGCTCAAATGGGCCTTTTCAGAATTTTTTTTTATTGGTTCAAATTAAAGTATTTTATGAAAAAATGTCTCCTTATTTTTTTATTTTTTTTTTGGAGCTTGATTTCTATCATAAAAAAAAGTGCGGAAAGCAGCGCGCGGTTTGAACGTGACGTCACTCCTCCATTTTTCGTGACATCAAAGAGCCTACGACCTTGAAAACGACAGACCGTTATTTCCATAGGTTATGTAAAGTTTGCTTCCCTGGTTTTTGATTTTGACATCTCATGTAACCCCGAAATTGATATGGATATTCTCTTTCATTTTGGATTATTTGTTTTTGTTAAAATAACAATATAAATTGCCCAAGCAAAATATTCATTTACGTTCCTCGAGATGAAAACAGACGAAAATCATAGTTCGAAAAAGCAAAAGCTGAAATGAAGTTGACCAAAACGAGGAACATTTGCTTCTTCGTTGAATATTTTGGCCTCGGCCATAGCAGCAATTGGCCAACCATTCTGACAAATACTGTCAACATAACTCCAGACCTTCTGACGTCACTTGCCCCAAGGTCAAACGCGTGTTCAAATTACCCTAATATTTGTCTAACTTTTTATTCAGCTTTGTGACATGTATATTCAAAACAAAGCTGCACAAAGTGAAAAATGATCAGCTTTCAAATAAAATATTTGTTTTGAGATTTAAGCATCTACTGAAAAGGCCCTTTGTGAGGCCCCTCTTAACTGAATGTCGGTAATTCTGCTTGAAGACTTCGCTTTACTTTTTCCACCTTTTAAAAATATTTCGTACGTCACTGTTATATAACTATTTAAATCCTAACTTTATTCAACCACCACAGTTATCAATAATATTAACTATTGCTTATTTCAAAACAAGTTTGGTATATTTTTTTCCGAAAGATCTCTATCAGTACAGCTTCTTATTGATTCTTCGTTTACCAGATTTCAATCTAACAGATATTAATAAGCAAATTGGTATGAAATGTCTCGTGTTTTGCAGTTATTAGTGATAATTTAGTATGTAGCAATTAGAAACAGTTTTTTTCTCGATAAACAAGTGCTCTTATAGACATTTACAGTAGCAGCAAGGATACATCGAGTTGAAACCGAGGACATCATGGCGCGCAGTTCAGGCACAGAGTACACCATCTAATAAGAGGCGAAAAAAAGTAGTTTTTCTACTACCATGTGTAAAGTACGTACTTTAGACACATTTTCGAGTGCGTAAAACTTTATTTTACGCACTAGTGCGTAAAGAGTTTTACTTTACGCACTAGTGCGTAAAGAAAAAATTCAATTATGTATGTAGTTATAGATATCTAGTTTTATAAAAAAATAGGTTTAATAAACGGATATTAAATCTAAGTTTTTTTCATAAATTGGAGATAGAAACCTATAGAATTTGGTAAAGTAACCTAATCATTATTGTTAAATAATTATTGAGTACTGGAAATAATACGGAAAATAGGCATAAGTTGGCGGTGAGTGACTGACATTTCTTTTTGAATTGAATCTGACATTTAAAATTTAAATTGAGATCTTCCGACTATACCTAGGGTAAGCAATTGTGTTTTATATTCAAGAATTGAATATTTTTAGAAAACTATGATATTATTTTAGATTATTATAAAAATAAAGATGGATTCCTCTGACGATCTCTCAGTTTACTTGGCAAATACACCACCAAATATATTAGATGTGGCACAGAATGCTGCGAATGATTTACTGCCCCAAAAATCCATGAGTATTTACGAAAAAAATATATCTTATTAGAAATTAATAATAGCGTTAAAGATTCTTGTAAAGAAAAATTTAACTTACTTTACGCACTAGTGCGTAAAGTATGTTTCTTTACGCACTAGTGCGTAAAGAAAATTATTATTAAACTTTTGTATTTTAATTAAATATTCGCTAGTAGAAAAAATATTGTATGCAATTCGTGTGTAAAGACCTTTTTTTCGACTCATGTGATTGTCGCATTCGCCTGCGGCTCATGCGACAATATTCACATTCGTCAAAAAAAAGGCTACTTTACACACTAGTTACATAAATAACTATTTCGTGATCACAAATTTGTGTGCACATGCGCGAATAGAGAAGTTCAGTCTAAGGTCAGTGTGGCCAACAAAAAGTGTTTTTTTCTGTTAAGAATGACAATTAAGGTCTACCATTCAAAACATAAGATTTTTGTATGTTTTTTTATCATTGCGAACATCTATATTGCTTTATTAAAATATTGAATACACCCCCGAAGCCTATATCTTGAAATTTAAATTGACTTTTTAGCTGAATTTTCAACAAATCGGTTGCCAATAATTCTAGGAACTTTTGGCTAGTCACCATTTCATTTCTGTTATGTCAAATGTCAGTTATATTTATTTTTGTTGATATTTGTTTAATTGTGTATGTCCATTGTCGATCAAATTTTTGTAGCATTTCTAGTTAGTTGTATATCTATTCTTTTAATTACTTTTTCCACTGACATCTGACATAATTAGTGACAGATAACAGAAATTAAATGGTGACATGCCAAAAGTTCCTAGAATTATTGGCCACCGATATGTTGAGTATTCAGCTAAAAAGTCATTTTAAATTTCAAGATATACGCTTCGGGGGTGTATTCCCAATTTTAATAAAGCAATATAGATGTTCACAATGTTAAAAAACATGCAAAATCTCATGTTTTGAAGAGTAGACCTTAACTGTCATTCTTGTCAGAAAAAAACCCTGTCAATGTTTGTCAATGTCAAGTCATCACTTCCGTTCATTCCCCTCAGTTCACCTTGTATTATTTTAAGGTTAGCTCAGGTAGTTTATGTTTCAATGCCTTGACGTATCTCCGCTCAATATCGCGTATGTCCGACTTCAAAGAAACCTAAAAAAGCTTCCGTCTTTTGTTAGATGGTGTACTCTGTGGTTCAGGACTCTTAAACTTTCTGCCCTTGTGGAGTATAAATTCAAACGTGGTTTTTAACTCATAACAACTCATCGAAAATAATAATTTAACCGATGAAAACAAAACGAGATCATTAGTGAGTTTAGCGTAACTAAGCTGAAAGCGATAGTCTACAATCAATCAAGTGTTGACATGCAACAAGGGCTAAATGAAACTAAGAGAACGCCATATGGGAAAGGTATATTTTTCAAAACAACTGGTTGTTTGTCAATTGCTCAACGACAGTTGCTATTGTATCCCTTTTGTATCTATTATTCTTTTGTGGAAACCAACTACCGAAGGTATTTTTCAATTTATTTGGTGAGGATCGGTTTTATGGCAAGTAAATTGGGGTTGGTAAGGGGGAAAGTAGCTAACCAGTCGCGTGCCCTATATAAATGGTACTTAAAAAAGCAATAAAGTGATAAAAAATATTGTTATTTTTATGAGTTACAGTGCCATCTGACGTAATTATCTCATTTTTGTGGAATTATGATCAATTTGAAAAAGGTAGAGAGCAATAAACCCCTGTAACACGACCATTTTAAGGGGGGACTTGCTTGGAGTTCTAGAAATCTCAATAGAGACATTGAGTTTTGCGTTTTCGATCACCCAGTATATAGGTAACCTTTAATCTAATATTTATTTAAATACGAGTTGTTTGTACTCCGTTTCACGTAAGACAAAGCCACTTGAAGTTGCAGTTGTATGCGGCGCGAGCTTGTCAAAACCAGCGCCATATTGTAAAATTGACACTAGTGCGGGAAAGTGAAATTATGCAAATTTTGACGTTATTAGATAGTTTTTCACTTCGGAAGTTATAACTATTGTTACAACAGGTAAATAAATATTTACGAAATAGTCCATCAAATAAAATCTACATCTTTTCTAGCTTTTTGTTGCATTTTTAATTTTTTGAAAATATAAAATAATGAAGATTTTTTGACATAACCCTGTACATTCTTTAAATTAGTGTCACAAAACAACTATCAAACCACCCGGGTTTGATATAAGAAAAATATATCGAATAAAATTCTTTCATCTACAAATGACTTAAAGCCGTTGTCGCCACCTTCATCGTCATCTTTATGTGACCTGCAAACGATGCCATCCTCATCGACGTTATCTACTCACCAGTTAACACCAAATAACTCCACTGGACCGGCAATTTTGAGTAATTTACAGAAATGCAAGAAATTGTGTTTCTAATATTAATATTTATATTTTATAATAATAATAAAAGTTTTTGATTAAAGTTTTGTATATGTATGTTGAAATAAAATAACTTTTGAAAAATGGGTTGGTACACTTTTTTGTATATACGGTCGTAGAAAAAATAATGTACCTAACTCATGCGTAAAGTGTCCCGCCCTTGACCACTCCGCTCCGCGTCGTTCGGATCAACTGCAGTCGCGTGCGGGAAAGTATCACTTTCCGCACTAGTTATGAAAATAACTATTTTCTACTAGCGTGCGGAAAAGTCCACTTTCCGCACTCATTTTAGTGCGGAAAAGTAAATTTGTCAAATTTTTGGGGAATATACTGACATTTGAATATTTAAAATATATATTTGTATGATTGTAGTTTACCAAATGACTGAAAAATTAGTAAATTTATTATAATTCTGCTATAGTAGTATATTTTTCAATCATTTTTTAATGGCCCTGGTATACCTAAGCCTCATTAAATGAATTTCAAATAATAATAATAAACAATTTGTTGATATGTATTTAATAAGAAATGTTTCTTTATGTTAACTTTTCGGTTTTTTCCGCCTATTAGTAGAAAAAATAGTGTACCTAACACAAGCGTAAAGTGACTTTTCCGAACGCTGCGGATAAGTATTACTTTCCGCACTAGTTAGGTAAACTACTATTTTCTTGTGTTTGTTTTGTTACCTTGTTTTTAAGATTAAACTTAAAGCCCTGGATTTATTAGCATATGCATTATTAATTAGGCATTGTTTGTTTTAGATTAAGAATAAATATTATAGTTGCTTTCATTATAATTTAAAATACGAGGCTTGTTCAATTGAAACCCATCTTTGGTCCAGGAAGAATTTATTGACAAGTACAGTTACAAATAACTACCACTACAATTGAGGCACATATCCCACTGTTTCACCAACCGATGTATACCCTGCTTATAGAATTCTTGTGGTTTCTGCTGGAAGAATTCTTTCACAGCGTTTTGTACTTCTGCGTCCGACTGAAAACGGTTACCTTTTAACGCCTTTTTTAGTGGCCCAAAGATGTGAAAATCGCAAGGCGATAAATCGGGACTATAGGGTGGATGCTCTAATATCCTCCATTTCTTTCGTTGCAGATTTTCTTTCACTACGTTGGCAACATGAGGCCGAGCATTATCACATTTGGACGGATTGTTAACAACAAACGCCATTTCAAAGTCACAATACTTAAAATCGCTGTCAAATATAAACGAAATAAACAGATCAGTGTGACGTTTGCATACGTTACTAATGTTGGAAAACGTCAGTTGAATGATTACAATTGTTTCCAAGGCTAACCTGACCAATCGACTGATATCGATTTATCCAGTGGCGTTTCTATTGTCAGTTACCGTTGTAATTTCAGTTTTACTTTGTAAAATTGGTACCGTACGCCATTTGTACGTTTGACAGATTTACGCCATGTTTTTCCTCGCCTCTTACCGACGCCCCGTAGCTACAGATAAACTTGCCAAACTATACCTAATTGATCTGCATAATATCTTCAGTTCTTGGGTACTATAGATACTTGTCCATCTGTTCACCATTCTATCTAATGTCTTTTTTGATAAAACGTGTAAAGAGCGGTCGTTGTGAGCCGCACTGTAGACAACAATCTCAGATTTTGTCCTGTACTTAACATTTTTTTTACATTTAAGTACATTTTTTTAATGGTATTTTTTATAACATCTCCTAAATACCGTTATATGTTGGAAAAAGTAAAAAAACTTTGGTGTCTCAATACCTACAAGTGCAGATCGGATTAATACGTCTTAATTTTTTTTAAATTTTTCATTTTATGGGTTCTAGAGATTTAAAAAAACCTTGGGAATTATATGGAACCTGTTCGAACGACATGTAATGCTAAAATTTATTGCAAAAAAATCTCTGATGAAGATATAAATATGTTTATATTACCAGTGAAGATCGATCGTAAATTAGGGTGGCTGCAAAATACTTTTTGTGCAACAACATTAAAAACTTCAACATTTTAAGGAATATTACAAGTAGGTAGGTACACCGTTATTTTACGAATATGTTTAGCGCCTCAACGTTTTCTTTTTAATAAAATTTTAGGTTAATATTTATTAATTACCAAAACTACATCGTAATTTAAAAGAAAATAAATGCCCATGTTATAAATAAATTTTAGACAGCTGTCCCTTGATAATTTATACGAGTCGTAAATAGCCAAATAACAATAATTGTATATGTTAATTTATTGAAATATGTAGCCAAAGCACGTGACGTGCATAACTATTAAACTCGAAACACTAATTTATGTAATTTACTCAATAATTTTTATAATTAACAGATTACATTGCATCGACGATTTTTATTAGTGAAAAAAACAAAATTTATGTGTTTTTATTTTATGAATTCATCACTTCCTCACTTTTTCTTCTTCTTTTTTCGTTTTTTTGGCCTCTGTTACATGTGGTCACTCAATTTAACATGACATATGACAGTAATAATTCGATTCTTGAATCCAACGCTGTCAAACGTCACGAGTGTTAACTTATTACAGGACTGGACTGAGGAGATGACAAATGTCTTTTATTACCTACTTACCATCAGTAACTTCCCTTGTATTTTTCTACTTGTGACATTTTCAATAATTGAACTTCTCAAGATTAATTTAATGTTCCGTAATTACACATCAATAAAACAGTGATCTAAAGCTATCTGTCAATCCGATGGAGAATAACTGTTTGTCGCGGTAAAAAGAATGAGACAATTTCATATCGATTCTAGATATTTTCCCACAAAATTATAATTCCTCGCGTTACAGGAATATTTCAGGAATTGTGTTTAATTCATATAGTAATAGAATTCTTCTGTCTTGATATCGATCTGACATGGACATAGTCGCACCTATTTATTTTTTTCTTTGTTAATCTTTTATGTCATTTGGTAGCTTGTTAGGTATAGTCAATAAATCTTTTAAATATCAATGTTTTTGTATCAAACGTTTTAGTTTGAATGTTAATATGTAAGTGATTGTTAGTTCTAGTATTATATTAATGTATTTGTCTGTTATAGGTTATATATTTGTTAAAACACATTGGCAAAAGATTTTGCAACATCTTATAAAAATGTATGTTAATGTCATATAAATCAGCCTCTCCAATGTTTCCATCACTAAAGATACTGGGGTAAGCCTGCCACATCTTAATACAATTCTCATTGCTCGGTTCTGTGATTTTTGCAGTGCCCTTAATTTGTTTAAATCTAAAGTATACAGTAAGGTAGGACAGTATTCAAAGTGCGGCTGTATTATGGTTTTATACACTGTTCTAGAGTTAATATTTAAATGTTGCGATACTCTGGAGTAAAAGTACCTTTAATTTCTTTAAAAATGTTTTTTGTATGTAACTAAAATGACTATTAAAATTTAAGTGATTATCAATCATAAAACATAGTAGACATTATCCAATATCCTATCACCAAAACATAACCAGCATAACCTCAAAAAGTTTTCAACTCAATTTAGTAATCGAATTAACTCACCTTGGTAAAAACCTATACAAAATCACTTAAACGGCACGTTCCTCTAACACAATATGGAAACTAGATGTCTTATTTTGCCTTTATATGGTTGAAAACACTAAATAAAAAATTCTTTATGGGACTTTTACATAGAAAGGGAGTTTGTTTGGAACCGTAATAGGCTCCGCCTACATTTGTGACGTCAGACTTAGGCTGTCTATTTCGTTGAATAATATATGTAGTTGATCACTAAAATGTGATTATCTCTAAAACCGTTAAGATTTGGGGATACTAACAAGTATACCTTTTATTTGTTGTAATGATGTGACTTCAACTATTTCTTACAAAAGTAGTGCTAATGTAAAAGGCAAAAAAGTTTTGCGTACATTTATGCCGCATACGTGGTATATGTGGCGCCCTCTACAAAATACATCGAAATAGATACAAAATTATGATTTCTCATATCTAAAAACTCCCAACTTCAAATTTTTCTGCATATACGTCAAAAAGCGTTAAATTTATTGTAAAAAACGAAAATTAAAATTTCATGTTTAACACCCTGTATCTCTCTTAATATCAAAATTCTATTAAGGCTAGTTGATTTAAATCGCAATATTTTGAAGTGAAGATTTTACGGTACTTCTATGTACAATTACTTATATACCTGTATACCGTCCACTCTTCAAAATTCTATTAATTTATTTGACCGAAAGAACTAGTTCCTTTTTAAAAGTATAACAATTTTAAGAATAAATAAAATACAGTTACTTCTACGCTTTTATTTAAAAACTATACATTATTTATATAAAATCATTAATCATAATTTAAAAGAAACTTGTCTGATTAAATTGCAATACACTAGGTATTTAAACTCAATTGAAGTACCAAACATGCTTTTGTAAATTAAGTGTTATCACATACCAATTCTATTAAATACACTTTACAGTTTTTTTATTGAGATACTTTTTGTGTACCTACGTCAATATTTCTTTATGTTCTCAACATTAACTTTATATTTTAGGGAGAAGGTATTAAATGAAAGACTTGTTGTTAAGTCAACGGCATGAGGAAAACTGCTTTATTAAAACAATTGACACTGTGTCACAAAATGCCAGTTGGCAATGTTGCCAACCTAAATAATAATAAGGACGGGTTCCGTCATGTGACATCCCCCTTTTCAAAGCTAAAATACGTTTATCACAGTTTGCTTGTTACATTACAAAAACACATATATAAGTATAATTACAAACAAACACGTAAATTACAAACACATAATTTTACAAAATATTACAAACAAATTGACACTTATGCTGTAGTGAATTATCATGTTTTTTGACTAACTATTGTTAATTAGCCAGATAAAAATTTTATTTAATTTTTCAATAGTTACCTTGACAATGAAAACTAAAAATGATTTTCACTTTATGTAAAGTAACAATCTAAGGAAAGCTTTGAGTTGTAATATCTTTAAAACTAAAGATCTAATTTTGCAGGAGTTTTTATCAACCTGCCCGATCTAGTTTTATTAAAACTGGTAGTGGGATGTTCCTCCCCTTTTTCAGAATTTTGAGAAGTTTTCTCACTGTCAAAAGAAGTACCAGGAAGTTCCCAGTTTGAAACAAAATTGTTATCGTCAATATTTTCAGAGTTAGTAGTACCCTCTAAAGGTTTTTTATTTACAAAGCTTTCAAATTTCGAATTGTCAAAAGAATTATTTACAATGTTGTTTTTGTCAGGGGAACTCGAAAAGCTTGAATTGCCACTGACAAAATTGTCCGATCTTTCACTACAGCTTACAGAGCTCAGGAGTGAGTCGTCATTAAAGTTTTCCCCTTCCAATGACGAAGTCTGCTCCCTGTTATTATTTACAGATAAATCTCTTACATTCTCTACTGAATGATCCTCATTCTCTACTACCCTCAATATTCTATTTGCAAATTGAAAATTGTTCTCCAAAAACAAATCAGGGAAAGTCCCTGTCTGAGGTGAAGTTTGAGAATTACTCCAGGTTTCAGATGTGCAAAACTCCCTGATGAACTTTCTGTTACGTCTGAGAGTAGAGCCATTGTTTAATTTAATTATATATGAACGAAAAGGCAATTTTTTTTATAATTTGGCCATTTTGCCATGATGCATTTGGCTCTATTTGAACCTTCACAAAAGAATTGACTCTTAAAGGTGGTAAAATTTTTTTATTTTTATCATAATGTCTTTTCTGGTTACTTTGAGTTCTAGAAATATGAGAATTAAATTTTTTCTTATCAAAATTTTTTGAAAACTTGCTATTTATCTCAGGTATAACAGTTCTTAAGTTTCTATTCATTAATGCGTTTGCAGGAGAGTTTCTTCCATCCAAAGGTGAGTTTCTAAAATTTAAAAGAGCTAAATATGGATCTTTTTTGTCCATAAAGCATTTTTTTAAAAGATTCTTAATAGATTGTACAGTTCTTTCAACCTGACCATTTGATTGAGGATACAAAGGAGAAGAAGTTATGTGTTGAAACTCCCATTCCTTGGAAAAATTTTTAAATTCTAAACTACCAAAATTTGAACCATTATCGGTCATCAAAATTTTTGGGATACCAAAACGAGCAAAAACGATTTTAAATTTGTTAATTAAATTTTTAGAAGTTAAATCTTTAGCTAAGTTAATGACCTCTACAAATTTGGAATAGTAATCAACAATTAAAAGGTAATTTTGTGACTGAAATTGAAAAAGATCTGCAGCCACCTTTTGCCAGGGTAGTCTGGGAATGTCATGATTCATCAAGGGCTCCGAGCACTGAGATCTCTGATGAGTTTGACAAGTGTTACATGATGTTATGATGTCCTCAATTTGCTTTCGCATTCCTGGCCAGTAAAATGATAAATTAGCTTTATCCAATGTTTTTTTATAACCCAAATGTTCATAGTGAAGCTTTTGTAGGATTTCATGCCTCAAAGCCTTGGGAACCAGAAGTTTTTGACCTTTAAAGATCAAATCTTCTATGCAAGATAATTCTTCTTTGAACTTAAAATAGAATTTAATAATTTCTGGACAGTATTTTATGCTCGTGGGCCATCCACTTTCTAAGACATTTCTTAAAGTTTTTAGTTCAAGATCTTCACTTGTTAATTTTTGAATTTGTTGCTTTTTGTTTTCTGTAATATTTAAAGAAAGTTCAACAGCACAAATCTCAGATTCAATGTCAAAATCTACATTTTCATTGAAACTGCTTTGTGGGCTGAAAGCACGACTTAAAGTATCAGCTATGATTAATGTTTTCCCCGGTTTATATATCAAATCAAAATCATACTTTCTTAATTGCATTAGCATTCTTTGAAGTCTTGGTGGACAAAGATTTAATGGTTTCTTAATTATAGAAATTAAAGGTTTATGATCAGTCTCTATTATAAACTTTTTTCCAAAAACATATTGATAAAAACGAGTGGCTCCAAACCAACAAGCCAAAAGTTCTTTTTCTATTTGAGAATAACGTGACTGTGTTTCAGTCAAAGCTCGACTTGCATGAGCACAAGGTCGGCCATTTTGCATGAGAACAGCTGCCATTCCGTTCTGAGAAGAATCAACTGAAATGGTTGTCATTTGATTTATGTCGAAAAATTTCAAACACGGAGTTTTGACTAAAAGTAGTTTCAAATTTTGAAATGCTGTTTCATGTTGTGGTAACCATTGAAAAATAGAATCTTTTTTTAATAAAGAACGCAGAATCGAAGTTCTTTCTGAAAGATTTTCAACAAAGCTTGCAATATATGTGACCATGCCCAAGAAACGTTGTAAATCTTTTACGTTTTTAGGACTAGGCATGTCATTAATAGCTTGAATTTTAGATTTGTCCACCTCTATGCCTTGTTCACTTATTTGATGTCCCATATATGTTATTTTTTTGCATAAAAATTTACATTTTTCTTTATTGAAACGAATATTATGTTTTTTAGCAGTCTCAAGGACTTTCTCTAAAATTGAATTGTGAGATGAAATACTCTCACTGAATATTATCAAATCATCTATGAAAATTGCACATCCTTCTATGTTTCCGAAGATTTCATACATTCTTTCCTGATAAACCTCAGAAGAACATGAAAGACCATATGGTAGACGACAAAAAGAATATCTACCGAAAGGTGTAGCAAAAGTACATAGTTTTTGGCTTTCCTTATCTAATTTGACTTGTAAAAAACCTTGGGTTGCATCTAAAGTGCTAAAAAATTTTGATCCATGTAACTTTGAACTTATTTCTTCCCAGGTTGGTAAATGAAAAGTAGGTTTCTTTATAGAAATATTTAGCTTAAAAGGGTCCATACAAATTCTTAAATTTCCATCAGGTTTTTTAACTATTACTATGGGGTGAAGCCAATCCGTGCTACCCGTTACTCGTTTTATAATTTTATTTTTCTCTAATTGATTTAAGGAATATTTTAGCTTTTCTTCTATACCTAATGGTACCCTCCTAGCAGTGCAAATCGATGGTACAGCGTCTTGTTTGAGTTCTATATGATACTCTTTCTCTAAACAGCCTATACCTTTGAAAATATTTTCATACTTATTTAAAATTTTATCTAACTTTGAATCACTTTGAAAGTTATTATCGATTGCTTGTATTTTTTTTATTAGCTCAAGCTCTAAACAACCTTTTAGACCTAAAATTGGAATACATTCCATTTCTACAGCATAAAACAACAAATTGCTAGTCTTTTTATTACTTTTACACTTTAAATATAACTGGCCCAGTACTGGCAAGGAATGCTTTGTATATGAACTAAGTTGAACATTTGTTTTTTGCAATTTTGACATATTATATTTAATTTGTTTTAATACCTTAATAGGGATAACATTTGCCATTGCTCCTGTATCCAGTTTAAATGCTATGCTGTTGGTGTCATCGATCTCAATGTTCTCGACCCAGGAATCCTCAGACACAGTCCCGATTGTCCCAGACTGTGGTTGTATAGCTATACTTTGCTCTACGGAATCTAAAAATACAAATTTATTAACAGTATCATTGTTATCACTTTCTTGTGTATTGTGTTCAAGTGTATGTATTTGTTTGTGTTTATTGTTTTTATGTTGTGTATTTCTTAACGAGGATCTATAATTAAAATTATGATTAGCATTAGGATACTTTAGACAAAATTGTGTAAAATGATTTAATCCTTTACAACGAAAACACTTAACTTGATAAGCTGGACATCTCCGAGGTGGATGAGTTCTTCCACATTTCTTACATCCCGGACTGTTTGGATTTGGTGTCCAGTTGCTGTGTGATGGGCTTGCCTTTGCTGGATTGTTGTTGCGAAACTTTGAGTGGACTACGTTAATCTGTCTGCCATAGTTGTCACCATTACCATTTGATATTTGACGGTTTTGTTCTTTTGTCGATTCACTGTTAATGCAATAATTAACAGCATCTTCCAATGTCTTACAGTCTTTGTCAAATAGCTGTGCTCTTAACTGGTCAGATTTCAAGCCACAAACTAACAGATCTCTTACCAAAGACTCCCTCAGTTCCTCAAGCTCACATGATAAGGATAAATTCTTGAGTTCTGTGATGAATTGTTCAATTGTTTGGCCCTCTTTTTGACGACATGTCAAAAATTTATACCTCTCAAAAGTCAAATTTGCTTTGGGGTTAAAATGGTCATCAAATTTTTTCAATAATACCTCCAATGTTTCAGTTTGTCCATTGGTAAATGTAAAAGTATTGTAAATTCTGATACCTTCGTCTCCGATGAGCGTTAATATTTGAGCACATTTTGTTGAATCGTCTTTCTTGATGATTTCAGTTGCTTTCAGGTACATAGTAAACTTCTGTTTCCAGAATTTCCATGTCTGATTCAAGTTTCCACCGTTCATGCACATGGGCGAAATTCCACGGTCCATCTTTGGAAAACGAAATCTTAAATCATCGACGAAATATGCAATAGTTTTTTCTTGTTTTTCAACTCAGCTTCTTCACGGCATTGAGAGCTTCTATTTGGTTCTTTTATTTGACTGCGCCATATTTCTTTATGTTCTCAACATTAACTTTATATTTTAGGGAGAAGGTATTAAATGAAAGACTTGTTGTTAAGTCAACGGCATGAGGAAAACTGCTTTATTAAAACAATTGACACTGTGTCACAAAATGCCAGTTGGCAATGTTGCCAACCTAAATAATAATAAGGACGGGTTCCGTCATGTGACAGTCAAGATTATTACTAATCGTATGAAAAATTAAGAAATAATGAGATGCAGGAACATCTTTGTTAACTATCTATACAGCACTAGGCAAAAGAGTAAAGTAAATAAAATATTGTCTGATCCAATACTTTATAAATTCACAAATAAAATTCTGTAAGTCCGCCACTGGTAAATATCGAATATCTGAGGTTTTATTCATGTAGCCTAACTTCATTTAATTAGGTTACTATTTTACCCTGTGTAACTAAGGCCAGATTAATTAAAATAGAAAAGAAGAAGATAGTTGAAGTTGAGTCATGCAGCTCTACGATTTAACATGTTTTTAACTTTTTTTATACCGATTTTTTTGGAATATAAAGAAAAGTGGTCGTGGTCATCACTCATCATCATACTTGTACAAATTATTTTAGTTTGCATCGGTTTACGTGAATAGCTTTAAATTTTATGTGCGTGGTAATCTACCTTTGAACATTTTGTGGAAAACCAGCAGAAGGATGGATTTTAAATACTGGATTTTCTGATCGGTAAGTATTTTAACAGAAAATGAATTATTAGTGATACTTTCTAGTTGAAAGTAATTTTAAAATGCAAGTATTTCATAACTAGTTTATGGTAGCATGTTTTTAAAAGTAGTATTTTCCCCTTTTCACACTAGAATTTTATAAATATTGGTTTAAGCCGGTTAAAATATGGTGAAGATGCATTTCGTTTTATAAATTATACAAAATTAATATCTTCACAGCATTGAGGGTAACTCAATATTAAATTATCGGTTGTCAACAAAAAAATGGTTACCTAAACTCAAATGAAGCACTAGCATTCTTTTGTAAATTACGTGCTTTCACAGATTTTATTATAAGTACCTACAGTTTTTTTAATTGGGATACTTTTTGTGTGCCTTTGTAAAAATTATTATTAATCATTATGATTATAAATTCACATTTAAAATTTTTAAAGCCTGTCACTTCAACTTCATTTAGGTGCTATTTTACCCCGTGCAACGTGCAACTGAGGCCAGGTTGATTAAAATAGAAAAGAAGAAGATAGCTGAGTCAGCCTGGGTATTGTTTTCGTTTTAATTTTATTGTGTCGTTTTTTTGTTAAATAGAAAAAAATGTGAATATTTCAACTAGATTAGTGGGCAGGTATAGAATTTATTTAAGTTTCCGTGAAGTAGTTTACGTAAATCATTTCAAATTTAAAGGAATTCTGTAAAAGCGTGGACATTTTGTTACTAAGTTAGTGAACTATGAAATTTGTTATTTTAATAGGTAAGTGTTTCTAAATAACAACAAATGAAAATTTTGTTTAAGCTATCTTATAAAGTTTTGCACAAAAATATTTCCAAAGTATTCGGGGTAACCAGATATTAAATAATCGGTTGTCAACATGTAAAAATGGCTGTCGAAACCTCTCATCTGAATATTTATTTAACAAGTTTCGACTTTACGATGATTTATGAATTCGGCGGGCGTTTCGACTTTTTACTTGTTAATAGCAGAGGTAAACGGTTAAACTGGTGTTACTCAAACAAATTACCAGCATTTACGAACCAACAAAGCTATCGATGATTTATTCACGGTTGACACTGCAAGACGTAGTAACTGTTAGTTTTTCGTTTTTAACTTGATTTGTGACTTTTCATTGAAGATAAATCTCATTACAGTGAGAAACAAGGAAGTGATGTTACAAAAAAATATTCGTTTTAATATTCATGTATAGTACTACATACAGGGAGAGTCAATATGAGATTAAATAAATCTACGTATTGAAAAGTACAAATGCAAATAATAAATTATTGTTTACCCATAAATTATCACAATTAGAAGAGACTTGTTTATTTTTAGGCCTTAACTGTGCCTACATGTATTTGTCGATTTTTGTATTTTGTGTTTTGCTGTAAATTGTTTATTAATACAAAACTTTTAAAGAACAAATAATTAATACGTATTTCTCGTCATTGTGATAAACGTACTTGGGTTTTTTTTTTCTGAAGATCAATTCTGGGAGATAGTCCAGTAACTGAACATCTGAAAATATCGAAAGATCCTGAAAAGTCGCTGAAAACTACACTAACCTAACCTAACCTAAAAGTCTCCTCATTTCAGCTGCTGATGCTCTGCCTGTAGGGATAAAGTACACGCATATTTCATATTTTGCTTGGATATTAATTTATAATAGTAAATATGATATCAAAAATTACTAACAATAGGAAATAAACCAGTTTCCATTGGAAATTACTCCCAAATTTTAAAATAAAATTCAAATTTCAATGCACTTTCCGACCACAACCCGAGGATTTCCGAACGCTACCGATGATACGTGTGATGCCATATCTCTTGTGTTTACTTATGTCAATCTGGCCGGTATTGCATTAGGTTATGTGTAGTTGTGTGTTTATATTGTATTTTAATCAACTATTAATTGCTTCATCGACGTAAAAATATCATTTTTATATGTTTGTTTGAGACCATTACGTGTTTGTGTGTGCTTTTTTTATTTCTAAAAGTCAATGTAAAGTGGAAAGTGGTCATAAATATTCGATATTTCCGAGGATATTTTAAAACTTTTGGAATAATATATTTTATTTACTAGTTCAGTGTTCAGAGACGATTCTTTCATATTTTATGAGTAAAGATATGGCTAGCGAAGGTTTTGTGAAAGCACAAACTGATAACTTGCCCAAATTAGACTCATTTATGCTGCTTGAATTTATGAAGTCAAACAGCTGCTTTAATGCAGAGGAAATAAGAGGAGTTAAAGCATTATCGTAAGTACGATTCAAATTATGTTTTATTTATATAATATACAGGGTGGGGCAATCTTCTGACATCGAAGGATTACATCGTTATGGTGAGAGATAGAACTTTATAGTTTTGTGTGATCTAATACAGTTACTGAGGGCACATTTTGAAAATACTTTCAATTCTACAGGGTGTTCCAAAACCACGTAGCAGCACAAACTTACATTTTTTTAAATGGAACGTACTATATTTTGTTCAAGAATCGAAAAGATCTCACCGAGAGCGTTA
>CAJUYG010000711.1:123065-161231 GCA_910591675.1 Galerucella calmariensis | reverse complement strand
CCATTCAAATCGGACCAATAGTAACGAAGTTAGGTGTTAGTGCCTTTTTGACAGCATTATTGCGCTACTTTCAACCATCCCCGGTATATCTATACTCTCGATTACGTCGATTACCTCCGCACCGCCCCCGCGTTCACATTGCAGCACCAATACCATTCTTCGCTAATAATATGCATGAGAGCTTATGGCAGCATGTGTTGAATGCCTTGCTATAGACGCGAAGGTTGTGGGATCGAATCTCACTGAAGTTTTTTTCAGATTTTTAAATATACAACAGGACTAAAAATGGCTGCCTTAAATTAAAACGCGCGCGCCGCTCTCTCTCTCTTACACATTGTCTCGCTGCTCTCTCTCTAACACACGGTTTTCCCTATACTTGGGGTTGAACATACATATAACATCTACTTCGAATTATGTATAATTTATTTAATAAATGGATTTATAGATATAAATTATAAATATCATCGTACCTTATTTCTAGCAATATGTAATCATATTAATAATAACCATACTATAAATGCACAATTTTTACAAAGAAACCCAAAATAAAAGTTTAAGCTTAGTTGAACTGCGAACGAGCGCTGACCCCCCACCACTACGCCAAGCAGCTGCCGCCGCACCGTTCGGCCGAGCGAGCTAGGATTACTGTTCTCTTTTGAATGGACCAATTGAAGGTAGAAAAATGAAAAATTGTGTTTAAGTTGAGTTGGGATTCAACAACCTAGCGAAGTGATCAAAATTAAAAAATTTCAATTAACATATTATGACAGTATCTATCAGACTTTGAATTTGTTTATCTCAGCTTGTAAAAGTCGCATCTGAAAATTTTTTTTTCAAAATACTCGTCTTTCAAAAACAAACATATTTATAACGTGAAAAGATATTTTTAACAAATTTTTCAACGCCAAAATAAGAAAAAAGTAGTTGGAAAATTGTTTTTTTCGGCAAATGTTCTACAAAATTATGTGAATAAAATTTTTAAAATTTTGTTTATGTTATTTATATAAATATAACTTTCACTCTATCGATTGCAACCAGCCGCTTGTCGATATCATTGATGTTCATAAATTTAAACGCGATTGTTAAAGAAAAATTTGTTTCCAATTTGAGCAGCCGCCATTTTGAATTTTGCAAATCTGAAAAAACGTAAATTTTTAAAAGCTCGCCCTCAATTTTTATTTATGTTTTGACCTCGATATTAATATTTTATTTATAATCACCAGCACCAGCCAAAAATATGATTTTCGAAAAAATTTTCCATTTTTGGAAAATTTAACATCGCAAAAAATCTTTTTCGGAAATCTATTTACGTCACCTTCAAGAGCATACGATTTGCTGCAATTTTCATCTCCACGATTTTTTTGTAAGAACACATCCAGAAATGATATGAGCATAAATCACTTGAATTTTAGATAGTCCGAGCTGTGCTTGTAAGCTGCGTCGCAAGCTCCAGTGGAAATTATTAGACAATCTAAGAGAGTGATGCTGGGTCGATATATTTTCATTTAAAAATGAAAAATCAACGATGGGAAACTTTTGATGTTTAACAGATTTTTCGACCTTACTTTCCCGGACTATTATGTATGTGCGGCTTTAAAAATACAAATCAACGTGTATTGCTATTGTCTGTTCCACACTGTATGAAAATACGTTTAGGTCCTAAATGTGAAATAAGAAATTAAAGTTACGCAAAAATACCATTGGAATATATATAAACACCTACAGTCACTATTTATTAAATGTCGGTTAAAAAAATAGAAAACTATCAACCAATTTGAAATTCACCAAAAAAATTTAATTTCAGTATTTTGCCACGCAATGTTACGTATAATATATAGTAAACTATATTGACATAGTTGAGCGTTGAATGTAAAAAATGCCATTAACTCGCGAGCTACACTATTACTCAGTACTTTACATAGATGCATCGGTTTACTTATAAAGTGAAAACGTTTTTTCTGTCTCGATAAATCTTTTTCGACGATCATTACAGTAAAATTCAATGAATCCAATACATTTCCGAGTTTAGTAATAGCCTAATTCCGGTCGGCTATTTATTTCGACACCATCCGAAAAGTAAGGCCGTCTCATTTTGGTCGTTCTTTCACGACATCCGCTTAGGAGTGCCAAATTAATTTCAAACCATTTGTTAAACACTTTATTATCTGCTGAAAATAACGGTTTATTTTCTGTACAATTTATACAGTCGATGTTTTTAGTAATTTCAAGATAATAATTAAAAAAAATGAAAAATCTCTAGAATGTAACCCGACATTAGAGATACATATGAAGTTTTTTTAATAAAAAGAGATGAGTCAGCTGAATTGAAATTCATGGAAAGGATGGTTGTAATGCCCTTTTTATGCATTTAGGACCGGCTCTATAATTCGCTTTGGTATTCGCTATACGTAGGTTCACTAGTCACTCTTTGTGTTTCACATCAAGGGTATATCTTCACCCAAACCAAACTATGAGTTATCTATCCCAGTTTGAAGGTATTACCAAGGAATTTCGGTTCGAAAAACAATGACGTCTAACTTTTGTTCGAACATAGTTTTACTATTTGAGTTTATATTGTTAGATCTCGTTTGAGATATTCAAATTTGGCGCTCTTACAATCATTCAACTGCTCACGCATGCGCACCAAAGTGGGCGGACGCAGGGGAGGAGACCTGCTTCCTGTGTATCCGTCCGTCGGCATTCCGCTGCTTGACATGGGTTGTGAGGTTGTGAATAGATCTAAGGATAAGAAATCTAACATCAGGTGTGGGGTACACGTGCACTTTCTTAACCTTTCTGTGCTGTGTGAAATTTTGTAGTTCATACATGCAAATAAATATTTCTGTAAGTTAATTAAAATACATTATGGCAGAAGAGCACCAATTTTGGAACATCTGCAAAACCGTGTGGAATGTGGATGACAGTAATGTATGGTTACAAAAAAAAAAGTGTTGGGTTTCAAAATGTAAGTGCGTAAGACCGGAAAACTGTGAGTAGAGTTGATCCTTTTCTATTAAAATCTGTGCAACGGTGGTTACCGCATGGCAACCCACTCAATACACGTGGGAAAATTTTAAACTTGATTTTTATGTATCTTTTCCCAATCAACAGAACTTAGGTAAACTTTTAAGCGATGCGGTGAACTGCCATGGATCGAATTAAACTCGAGATAAAAATTGTCTTGTAATCGGCATGACTGATTTTGGAGAGCTTTATCCTAAGAGCTCTGGTATACTGGAGAGTTCTTTTTCGTTGAATGGTGGAATTTATGGAATTCGAGTCTTTGTGGTCTGTACAATTATTTCAAACTTTTGGGTATTTCAGTTATTCTTAGTGACTCGCCACGCCTACGAGTATTGTGGCACGATATGAGTTATTTGATTGAATTTGTTACTAATTATCACACAATCTTTTAAAAAAGTGTGAAAAAAAAACAATACAAATGATCGTAAGTTGGACATGCAAAAAAAAAAAAATTCTTAACAAGTAAATTGTTTCTATTGCGACAAAAAAAATAATGAATAACCCACATTCCTGGCAAATTTACAATTAACACTTCACCGGCTCATAATAACAACAACGATAACGCCGTCAAAGCATTCTACCGATACTGTTAAGAAAAACAGTACCACCGTAGTAAAATGCAGGGAAAATACCACAGAAAACCTGCATCCATCATCCCAGTAGGTAAAGATTTTGGAGAAAAATACACATACAAAAAGTCTTTTATTTCAAATCATTTTCGTGCATGTTCACCATCATAGTTTCTGCAGAAAGGTTTTTGCTGCTTTTCGCGGGAAGAAGGTTGGCGTTAGATATCTTGCATATGTGATTAATGCCATAAAGGAAGATTCCTTTGGAGAGGGCCGCGTGTCGGTGACAACTCTAATTGAGGAGGTGGGTGAATTGGTAACTTAAGAGATGATTCTCCAGCACTTTTTGAATTCGAGAACGGGTGACTGAATAAGTTCAGTCATTTCGGAGTCTGATATGGATTTGTCGAAGTTATGGACGACAAAGGAGAAGTTTGGGGATTGTTTCCGGGAGAACTGGAGGTTTTGGGAGGCTTAGTGTGGATGATGTAGATGTATACCTCGCGGTTGTCACCGGTGGCATTCTGGATTTCTGTTTCGAAGGTTTTTGCCTCGAAGAATTTGGCTACCTTAGGGAGAGCGTATAATTGGGATTGGCCATGAGGAACTGGATTTGACCTCTTAAAATTTCATTGGTGTTGCGAAAGGTGTAGTGCTCCTCCTGGAAGCAATACATGGTGGGTAGCTCTCTTAGGTTAATGGTCTGAAGAGAAGGTTTTATGAATGAGGTTGGGAGGATTGGGACCTAACGTTAGAGCGAGCTATATTGGCCTCTTGATTCAAGGAAATACTTCGGATTGGGACATGGGGGGAGATTGGGCTGCCTATACGTAAGAAGCTGCGGCTTGTGATGGTGTGTCGCCATGCTCTTTGCAAAAACTAAGGATGGAGTCTAGTTGAAACCGGAGTTTTCATTAAAAATTCGTTTGATGTTGATTTTTGGGATGTGGTGTTTTTGGCTGGAGAAGAAGATGTGGATGGGCATATTAAGCATACAAAATAGTAAAGTGGAGTAAGCAGATTGTCTCATTTTTGATCATGCGTTAAAATTTGAAAGATAGCTCGACTTGACTTGTGAGAACGATCAATCTCAATTATTCGAGTATTGGAGTTTTTCTAGTGCGTGATCCACTTAAATATGAATCCTATCTAATCAATCATAGAAGAGCTCCAATGCGAAGAATGATTAATATTTGCTTACAGAATTGCTCCTGATATATTAATAGGACAATATCGTGATGCAAAAATTGTGTTTTCCACTTCTTAATAACCGTTCAAATTGTCCAATTGTCCAGTTGTCAATTAGTGTGAATAACTTTTCCCAATTGATATGTTAGTTATAACTAGTTTTTTTGGTTAAAACATTATCTGTGATCCCGTCCGTTTCTCATGCCTATAAACTATTTGATGGAAATGTGACAAAACAAAAGCAAAGAACTCCACTTAAACAAAACTTCAGCAAGCTCTGTTTTCTCGAAATTCTCTCAGTGCCAGAAGTTTCCTTAATTATGAACTTTGCTAAAAGAGCATATGGCTTTCAAAATTTCATCTCAAATCCCGGAGAACCGTGTTCTGCGTAAAAGAACGTACTAATGAGATCCTCTTTTCTTTTGTACTTATGTGGAAAAGCTTTATTGCATTTTGTTGTAAGAGCTCATATTCTTTGTTCCTAATTTAAGTATTCTCAATGATTTGAAATTAGGACGGCTTAAAGGATAATTTAGTAACATACCAAGATAAATAATAATCCTTTTCACTTTAATTGTGTTCAATTTTCGAAAGCAGGGCTTACTTTCGCTTAATGCCACTCAGAAAATTCCGAAGTTGAAGGTGATTGATATTGAATTCAAGATCTTTAATTGAATTTCCAGGTCCCTACCATAAAATTCTAAACTAGTGATATGAGCTTTTTGGATAAATTATTTATTAAATGATAAACCGGTTTTTACAAATGGTCATGTTGTACTGATTAGGCGCAAATACGCCGAAACCGGTCTATATTGTGCATTCTTATTACAAACCAGAATGATTAGTTACACCTTGCAAGTGTGATTCAATGTAATTCATGGCATATAGCGACCCAACTAACAAAATGGAATTCCAAGAGGACTGAATTGCTGTATAACAGTCGAATAGCGTTGTTTTAAGTACTGTTTGTTTTTATTAAGCCTTTTGTTGCGATAATTTTGTTTTTTAAATAAAATTGTTGTATTAATTGATTCTATACTGACTTTCACAATCCATGCTATAACGCATTATACGATCATAGTACCTTATGAGCAACTTTATACAATACCAAAAATATCATTTTATAAGACTTTTATACCTATCGTATAAGAGTTCCATAATATACTACATAACTAACAGCTACAACATTATAAAATAGTTACTTAAGCTTGTCTTATTGAAGCTGTATAATGTTGAATAATAAATATTGTATAGAATTCAATTGCGTTGCATTATAAAACACTTTCTAGTTGTATAGTGCCTAAATATTCTTCGTTATAAAACAGATATCGTATACCGTTTCATTTCACAATAAAATATTGTTTAAGGCATTTCTTTGGGATGAAATTGTTGTATTATAAATCGCCATGTTTAAATAAGCAACTCTTGTACCGCTATCGCCGCCATTATGAGCAATTGATTTGGAAACATGAAACTGTATTGAAAAATGTGACTTTATCATTATTTAGAGGATTATATTGTGGCAGAATATCCATATGAAGTGATTAACTATTAAAATCATTAAAAAAAGTATTTTAGGATTTTTCATTTTATTATTATTTTTTAAGTATCTCCTTGGAACTTAACCAGAATTGAAGCGCTCCATTTTCTTCCAAATATATACCTATAGTCCCAGTAAAATTTGCGGCGCATCAAAATTCGTGCTATTGAACCATCCAAATGAAATTATAATTTTCAGTCATATAAGAGTTGGATAAACTTTCAATAGAACTGTTTTACAACCAAAAAGTTGTATAAAAATGGGCCCTTTTTGGTTGTATAAGGATCATTTAATTGTTTTGTAGACCGTTATAAGAATTTTAGTATCCTATAAGATATATCTTATAGCTATTTATACAAACCTTATAGAATTTAAATTGCTACTTGGGGAGATACGTAGTTGTTGCTTTTTAGTGAGTGGTCCGCTCTTTGAAAGTAATTCTTAAATTTGGAAGGTGTTATAATAGTATTTAACCATTATCTTCAACATCTATTCATATGAAAGCTTCACCCAGTATTTTGTTGATTGAATTTACGAAAATTTGACAACAATTTTTTGCTGTAACCTCCATTTTTTGCCGTGCTGTCGAATTGTTGGGCAAGAATTGAAGAAAAATTTCTGATTCTCAATATCGTCGGTTGGAACGCAACCAAAACGTTGAAAATCGAACTGAAAAATGAATAGTTATACCATAATATTTTCGAATTTTCTAGACCTTTCTGGTGATGATGGTTCTTTAACGTTGTATTCTGAATGCAAACTTCCAAATCGCGTATGTTTATATAAAGTTCGACTTTCTCTCCACTGTTTTTCTTTCATTTGATCTAACCACGGAAAACAATGTGAAAAAGCGGCAATAAAACGAAAATATACTCAACTCCCACTCAAGAAGCTCTTTGTTTTGAAAGAATTGAATGAAAATTAATTTTTAGTAGTCTCACGAACAAAAATTCATCCTTCTTTGTATGTTTATATATGAAAAGAAGTAAATACGTACAAGTTTTCACCCTCGACTTTTTAAAAATTTCGAATTAAAAAACTTATAATTACTTTTGCTTATATTGCAAAGTTTCAGGAACAACGGTAATCTTATTAATTTTAGAAGAGAACCTCATAATATCTTTGTAAATTTACAATGATTATCACACTAGAGCGGAATTTTTAGTCAACTTCTTGAAAGATGATTTTTAGCTAAGACTGAATTAACAAAAGACCAAATGGGAAATTTTTCTAAAAGTAATATCAACATTTTCATAGATTAATGTATTTATTTATGTATGTTGGAAGTGACATTGAACAATTCTCTCATTACTTAGTCCAGAATTATGCTCTCATAATTTGACAACAAACACTTAGAGACGAGAATTTTATACAGGGTGTTTTCAAATGACACCTACAACGTTTGCATGTAGATTCCTCTCGTAAAATTGGACGAAATGATATAGGGATTAAGGGGTCCAGCACATTTACTTTTCGAAGTACAGGGTGTTGAAGTTTTGAAAAGTTGAATGTTTTAATTCGATAACTTTAAAATGGATAGATGAATTGATTTGACATTTGTCAGGTTGTTTTAAAATGTGCAAGGGCATATTTTGGTGGAAAAATATTTTCCAATTATTGATCCAGTGGTGTACATTTGGAAGAATATGTTACCTTTTCCCTCCCATTTTTTACGGCACTGACTTTTGAAGCAATTTTCACATCCAATTTTTTATTCCTCAATGGTTTTCACGTGAAAAACGAATAACCTTTACAATCAGAAAATTTGTGGTTTTCAAGATATTTAATGATTTCATGAAGTAAACAAGATCACTTTTTAATAATTAATTTTAAAAAAATTTATGTGATTTTTTCAAGAACTACCGAGTACTTATGGTTGGAATATGTAACAGGAACTAATTTATGAAACAGCAATGCAACTAAAACATTCGGAGAAAATTGTTGAAAATATTTGTCCAAACTTCTGATTTAATTAATAAAAGAATTAAGCAGCCAACAAATTACAAGAGATTCTCAAAATTCTGTCTATTTACATTAATACATGATTTGCAACGTTTTCTCATCGGAAATCGCATACCTTGGAAAGACTGGCGATTGCCGGAAATGATTGCTGTAGCAATTAAATTAAATCACAAGTTTGGACAAATATTTTCAACAACCTTCTCCGAATGTTTTAGATGCATTGCTGTATCATAAGTTAGTTTCTGTTACATATTCTAACCATAAGTAATACTTGGTGGTTGATGAAAAAAAATACGAGAAATTTTTTTAAAATTAGTTATTAAAAAATGATGCTGTAGACTTCATGAAATCATTAAATATCTTGAAAACTTCAATTTTTTTATATGTGAAGGTTATTCGTCTATCACGTGAAAACCATTAAGGGATACAAAATTGAATGAAAATTGCATCAAAAGTAAGTGCCGTGAAAAATGGGAGGGGAAAGGTAACATATTCTTCCAAATGTACACCACTGGATCAATAATTTAGAAATATTTTTTCATCAAAATATTCCCTTTTACATTTAAAAACAACCTGCCAAATTTCATATCAATTTATCCATCCATTTTGAAGTTATCGAACTAAAACATTTAATTTTTCAAAACTTTAACACCATGTATTTCGAAAGGTAAAGTGCTGGATCCTTCAATCCCTTTATCATTTTGTCCAATTTTACGAGAGGAATCTACATGCAAACGTTGTAAGTGTCATTTGAAAACACCTTGTATAATTGTTATAAATGTTTTTCGTTGAAATCATGAAAAATATTTTCCAATTTCCTTGGTAAATAATCTTATTAATAGGTGGGTGGAATTTTTTGCAAAATCAATAAGAAAATCTTCAAAAAATTTACAAGTTATTAGGAATTACGGAAGTAAGATCTGGCAACATAGCATGGCAACAATCGTTACCATCTGATATTTAGTCATAAATATTAAATTAGGTGACATTTATGCCTTAATTTTTAAAAGTATGGTGGTTTTTTTAGTACCTTTGTGTGCAGTTTTTTCTGCCAAAAGTGCCTCACTCAGGAAATTTTTCTGAACTGTTCTTCAACAATAGGGTTTTCTAATAAAAAAAAGTGAAATTCCGAGTGACGCAAACTTAACATCACCCCAATTACACCCCGTGGTTGTGTATTTTGTGTAAAAGTGGATCGTTTATTCCCAGACTCAATTTTTTATCCCAGTAACGGCGGTTTTTATTGTTTCCCCCAATCTCTCCAAACATGAATCAATGGCATAAATTTCCGTCTCAAATACATATGTATAGTACAAGGGAGATTGATGCTTTTGTCCCAGGTCTGCGGCAGAGCCGGAAGCTGTTTTTGCATCATATATGAATCAAAAGCTAACTGTTCGTTGTAAGTAGTAGACACATTCATTTCTAATCGGACTAAGGACGGTATGAAGGAGGTTGTAATTTACTGTATATCGTATCATGTCATAGGTCATTTCAAAAATACTGTAACTTTCAGCGTTCAAAAGCAAACTGCTATGCTCCGTACAATCCTGTTTTGTGCTATTGGTAATATGCGCAATTCTATAATGCTGTTCATCTAGCCTCTCTTTTCAAAAATATGTGGAGAGGTTGTAGGACCAGAAGGTTTTCCATTGCTGCTGCTGTGTTTGAGGTGTTCGTTTTCTCTTCCCAGTCCTTTGAGACGGAAATATATTAGGCTAACTGGTCTAACCGATTTAGGGTGTGGGTCTTTACGATCCACTTTGAGTGTGTTTACCATCCTAACCATCAATTAATTGAGTGGTATGTAATTTCACGCCAGACTAGCTTAGTCTTAACATAATAGGCAGAAATAATTCCAGCCCGTTTTGCAGCTGAACTAGAAATATACCATCCTAATCGGGAGATTTCAAGGCTTGTAATGATTAACAATCATTTTTTATTCATACTTTTGGGTTCTCTGGTACTTGAACTGAATCTTTGTACCATTACCCATGGTATCTACCTACTTCCATTCCAAAAGATTCGTGTTTTCTTTATAGGTCACTAGTTTATCCGGAGGGATCTTCAGTAGTTGTGATGGTTATATCATTTTCACTCCAGTGCTTCTGTCTGAGTTTTCACAGAAGCAGATTATGTGAGTAGGTGTTTCATCGTATAGTTCACATTTTCTGCACATAGGTTCACTAACTTTGCCCATCCCGACTTCTTTAGATTAACAGTAATCTGAGAAGTTATATTGAACATTTATGTTCCAATTATTTTCACTTTAAAGATCGTTTGGTCAGTTCAAGTGGAGGAATCTTCTTCCTCAACAATATATCGAAAAAACAGGATAAATGTTTTACTGTATGTTAGCTTATGTTTTTTGGTAGGACCTAGTACCATTGTTTTCTGTTATACTGTACAATAAAAATAGTACTTTTGTATTAATTTGTTTGAGTAGAGATCTCTCTTGAGAAGAGCACGCCATTGGCGACAAAAAATCAAAAACTATTATGCTCAGAAACGAAGGATAAGCCCTTTTCTCTCGAACTCATTATTGTTCGATCGAGCTTACACTCTTTTAATCAATGAATCATTTTATCTCTCCAGTTTATCGTGCTAAGGCTTCTAGCGCACTCAAAAATATGAATATCCGTAATTTTCTTTTGGATACGTTAAAAAACAAGAAGATATACCTAGTGATTTACACTGGTCGTAATCTTAATCGATTTCATGAAAATGGTAGATTCTTACAGCAACAGTTGGCAAATGCGGCGATGTAATGAAAAGGATAGGAATTCCGGGACCGCTTTTTAACTTCCGTTCTTAAAGGATTTCTCTACAACATGCAATCTTTGTGATATTAACAAAAACACAACAAAATTTAACGTGTGTTCCAATTCCAAGTTCCCTTTCTTTCTTTATATAATGTTAATTGATCAAAAGTATATGTGGATTGTGATGGATGAAATTGGTTTGTGCGTCTAATGGTGATAAACCAAAATCTCCTAACGTTCTACGAGAGAAAGAACAATAAATGAATAAACGAAATCGTCTCGGTTATAGCTATTTCTTCAATCCTTAATAACTCCGCAGTTCATATGTTGGTGATGAAAACCATCAAATAAATAACTTGGAACGTCTTAACTCCCATTCATGCACGTGATAAATAAGATTTTTCCCTCAGGTGTTGAATCGAAATTGTCTCAGATCAAGTTCTGTTTGAAAAAAATACAATAAACGGCCGTAAAGAAATCCGTTTCCACTGTCGCACATAACGAACACGCTGGGAATAATGGAAAAACTTTATCAGTATCAGGTATTGCGTCAATATTGATGGTTGCGATGAAAAATTTATGAAATTTGTTTGTTTGGGATACATATATTTTATAGCATGGTCGCTAACAGCTTATACTTACCATTACAAAACTTGTTATAAAGGCGAATGGATGTCAGTAAAAATTAAAATTTTATTTTGTACACTTCCAAATTTCCTATTTCTTGGAGAAAAAACAGGGTCCTTTTTAAATTAATGATCACTGATATTTTTCCAAAATATTTCAAACCCATTTATAATACTTTGTTTTAAAATTTTCAGTCATTGTTTTCAGTTAATTTTTCATGAATTAAAGTCTAAATTTGTCTTTTAATACCCTTGCTTTTTATCGTATTTGGAGAAACAATGACGCTTTGTAAATTTTCCCAAAATTCTATGGATTTAAAACGGGGTTTTTCGCAAGAAAAACAAAAATATCAATTAAGAAAACAATTATTCAATTTCTTTTGTGTCAGTGTGTCGCTAAAGCTGCGATATGGACGCAACGATTATACTCTATGCAAATTTCACTTACGCCGTGTCAAAACAATATCGCTACTTGACAAAACCTCCACTGGTAAACGTTTTGCGTTCGTATTGGTGGATACAAATAGTGAGGTATTGACTAAAATGAATTTACCATGATCTCTAGACTAAATGGACACTAGACTTTTCGCCGGTACTGAATATGAGGACCTCACAGAAAGGGCTGACAAGACCCAAGCAGATTGAAGCTTCCCCGAGGTGAATCCTGGTATACACCGAGAAAAAGATTTATGTGTGACAATCAAAATCTTATCATGTCAAATAAATATGATTTTCCATATAGCCTAACTGATATTTAATTTGTCGTTAAGAAAGGATTTTTCTAAGTTCGGAAAGTAATATTGTTGATGAATAGAAACATATTCATTGTCATCAATAAAATGAGTTATCTATCGAAAAACATTTACTGAAGTATAATGACAAAATAGTTATATTAATCTTTGAAAGCATTTAAATTGAATAAAGTAGTTTTCCAATAACAGATACTTATTTTTGCAAGCTAAAGGTATTGTTTTATTATAAAAAATTACTTTATGGCAGATTGACATTTCTTCATCATAAAAAATGTATTGTATCGGTAAAATATATTTCTTTACTATAAAAAGGTATATTGTCTGGATCAACGATATTTTTTCCATTTGTAAAAAATGTATCTTCCCAGCAAGTTATATTTTTTTGTTGAAAACAAATGTTCCTTCTTCAAGAAAGCTATTAATTTTTACTGAAATTCAACAATGTTGACTTTCGTTTTGTATATGTGGACTAGTCGATCGAATTGGTCGATGGTTAGTCTGGACACGGATTAAAATTACAGTATTTTCATGACAAACATGTTTAAATCTAATAAAAATTAATGGTCCCTATTTATGCATAAAACTGTTTAGTAGGAAAGCAGGATAGGAATAAAAAGCTTGCTGCTGAATATTTTGATCTATTAAAAAGAAAACTATACAGTCTTGAAATGGATACCATACATTTATAAAATAGAAACCATACATTAATAAAATTGAACATACCTACATGATCTAAAACATAACCAACAATGGTATCCACAAGATAGCCTTGTCTCTCCTGAAGTGTGCACATTTATGCTTTCCCCATAGTAATTTTTTGGAGTTCTTGGAGTAGATCTGACAGGTTTAATTGAGAAATGTGTATATGTTTGAGGTACATTTCGCTTGCTTGTTACTTCCACCTACTTGAATATAATTATCATGTATTTCATTACCTTCAAAGATATCTCACAATTCTTGTAATCGCCATGAGTTTAACAATTCATTCATTCTATTATTAAACTTATTTTTGTCCAGAGCACTTTAACCACATACTTCACAAAAACAAAATAATTAGTAAAGTTGCAAAAACTGATCTACTTTCACATGCAGACTGACGTCAAACGTATACAGGTGGTGACCGTTACTGAATAAAAGGATAGGGTGGGGTGAGAATTCTTTGTTCCAATTGCCACATAATTTGTAGGCTAATGTGATTTCTTACGGGTGAAGAAATATGTGATTTCTAGCAAATAAGTTTTTTTTCTCGTAACAATAAATGTACAATTATACTGAAATACTAATTTTTTCGGTATAAAGTAGGTATATTTAATTTGAGGCTAATAATCTATAGGCTTATTTAAAAATTGAAATTTCTGTCTAAACTTTCAAATGATTTACTATGAATATTTAATTTGTTGTTTTAAAGTGATGGAATATTATTGAAGATGTTCGATCATGTTCTGGGTAATGAAAACAATTTTTACCCAAATATCATTGTTATATGTTATATAAAAAATATTATATTGTGCTTCGTAGATTTTCATAGTTTCCGAAGAACAATAATTGTATGAAGGTGTGCATAAAGGAGAAACAATTTTTTTTAAATTGAAGAAATTACACTCGAATGAATCATTTTTTCATATCAAAATTTACCAATATTTTCACGTTAATATGGCTTCTTAATAATAAATAAGCAATGTTAGTTTTAAATGAAGGGGGGTCAAGCAAATCAGTTTATTTGTCTATAAATAACTCTTCTCTCGGTGTAGAGAAGGGTCGAGGACTGGGAAAGGGACAGCAGCAGAGGTGTATAGTAAAATTGGGAGCACAAGATGTTCCTTCTCACTAGAGAGACATACCTTTGTATTTCATGTGGACATTTATGCTTGATATTGCGTTTTGAGCAAAGCCATTTTGTTATTGAAAAATAAAGTTAAAAGAATTTCATGTGCATATGAAATATTGCATTTTAAAGCAAAATCTTAGCTTGATGCTTCCATACTCCACGCCAGGAGAATCAACCATCATTGAAGACGGCGTACGCAGTGGACGCCTAAAAGATGCTGTTACCGACGATAACATCAGAAACATTCACAAATAATTTAATGACCGTCAAGTAAAGTTGAAAGAGATAGCAGACATTGTGAAGATATACTTTGAACGTGTACATTATATCATTCAGAAATATTCAGGCATGCAAAACCTCTGTGTACAGTGGGCGCTGCGTGAGCTCACAATCGGTCAAAAATAACAACGTGTAGATTATTCTGAGCATTGTTTGGAGCTGTTCAAGCGCAGTAAGCCCGAATTTTTGCGACGATATGTGACAATGGATGAAACGCATGGCTCCATCACTACACTCCATAGTTTAATTGGCTGTCTGCTAATTGAGCTGCATGCCATGAACCGAATCCAAAGCGTGGAAAAACGCAACTGTCGGTTGGCGAGGTTATGGCGTCTGTATTTTGGGATGCGCATGGAATTATTTTCATTGACTGTCTTAATAAGGGACTTACAAACAACAGCGACTATTATATAACCTTGTTGGAGGAGTTGAGGGATGAAATATGCCCTGTTAGAGAAAAAAGGAAGTGTTGTACCAAGACCGAGTCACAATTTGATGAGAGCGATGGTCAAACTCAATAAATTGGGCTGTGAACTGCTCCAGAGTTTGCCCCTAGTGACTATTTCCTGTTTGCAATGCTCTCTGGAAAAATATTCAAAGCCGATGAGGAAGTAATCGTCGAAACAGAGACATATTTTGATGTTAAAGATAAATCGTACTACAAAAATTGTATTGAAAAAATAAAAGATCGCCCTAATAAGTGTATTGCTTTTGAAGGCAACTATGCTGATTGATAAAATCAAAATTTACTGAAAAATTGGTTTTACTATGGTACTATGGTACACCTGGGACTTCGTGGACTATGTTGTGATATGTAATACTCAAAAGACAACCATCGTATATAGGATTGTTTTGTCTTTAAACAATAATTTCATCCTCGTTATAGCTGACACTATCGTTCGTCTCTTACACACAACGTTTTCGAACAATATGTACTTCAATTCAAATTAATCTAAATTTTCAGTTGAGTTGCCGTCGCTATACACACGTACTTAATCTGGATAATTAAATCACAACATTTATGGCAAATGGAAGTTATGATTGTAAACTTGAATAGGTCCAAAAAGGAAAGGGACGGAACAATGGAATGACAAACATTCCAAGATTTGTATGGCAGCAATAAAAGGTCCTTTAAGTGCTCAATCCCTATAGTCCAGTTGGCGGAGGTCACGAGAACAAACAATTAGCAATCTTGCTGATTTTTTTTTAAATAATTAGTTGAGGTTATATTGGTTGATATAAGAAAAGAGTACATTGGTTTATCGATTTCCTGAAGTTAACAAACATTTCGGAAAATATTCTTATTTTGAAAATCCCAAAATACTTACGAGGTGTCAAGACCAATTTTGACTTCTGCGCAAGACAGTTGGCGAACTTCACGGTGCTTCTTCTTATGTGGAACGGAGTCTATCAACTGACTACTCCTACTAAAACTAAATCCAGGTGAGGGTTTGGGTGGTCTATTTTTAGACCACTCACTATGGACGAAACATGGGACAGTTCAATATCATGACATTTTTTCATCAGTAGGGGAGACTGGGGAGGGTTGAGCCACTTTTTTCCATCGACCTGTTTTTCTGTTAATCCAGTCATTATATACATTTAAAAGTGAAAATGAACCGAGAAAGCCAAATTTTGGATATCACGTGGGGGTGGCTAGAAAAGCTTAAGTTAAAATTGTCGACCAAAATAACCCTGTGCAATTTCCGCCATCTTGAAAAAACCCTTAAACTCAGTTTTCTCATCATAACTCGGTTCCCCGTTGAGATACGAAATTTTTTACGTAATACTTTTTTGTTGCTCTTTGCGATCTACAATTAAGGTCCCATGCATTTTTCACGTATCGATCGTCGTTTTCGAGATATCGATCAAAAATATCAAAAATTTGGGGAGAATTTTTTTTTCGCTATTTACTTTTTTCTGGTGAAAGATATCGAAAAATGTTTGAAATAAAACTTGTAGAGCGTGTCCAGACCTACAAATTCGTTTTTTTATTTCTCATTTCCGACAAAAATTACGACCTCTAGCGCGCCACAAAGTCAGTGAAACTGTGCCCGGTTTTCATTTAGCCGCTCGCTCGGTTGTATCCACGCGTCAAAATGGATGGAAAATGGTTCAGGGAATTATTGCAATACGAAAAAAATTCATAAACCAGCCAAATTAGAAATCAAATACATAAAATTTATTGATGAAATAATTTTTATGCAGCAAACATAATGATTACAAGTGGTAATTTTTTTCACACGTTTTTCGTCGTTTGGATGGTCCTGGCTGTTCAAGTTCCTCCTCCGTAGACTCTTCGAGTCGTGAAACCTCTTCAATCGCAGGAAATGATGTTGTGACGGTCGAAAAATCGTAATCATCGTCATCGTCGTGATCGTCGTTGAATAAAATTTCGACTCTGGCGACATTGTCACATGTCTGTCCACTGCAGTGCAGGCAAATAACGGAGCAATGGATTCCTGCTTTCCTGCAGCCACAAGCAGCTCCACACTTTCCTTTGCATTTGCACGAAATGAGTTTCAAAAGGTCAGGTCGAGCGGGTGCGGCTGTGGTGCAAATTGGTTCGAGCCCGTTATTTGTTTGTCGCCAACCCCATTCTTGAGGATCTTTAAAAATTCCGAGCCACGTTTGTACTTGTAAATATGTCCGGAAAACGTGTTGGCGGACTGCACTTTCCGTTGGTGGGAGCAGTGAAAGATTATTCGTCTTGCTTGTCGTCATTGATTTTGCGAAGCGATGGAATCGCAAAATATCCATCGTCGTGTCCTCTTCACGACCACCATAAAAAGCGATAAGGAACAGCTTTCCGCGCAAGCTAGCATCTCCGGATCGACCTTTTCTTGCTTGAATAATTCTACCGATGACCGGAGGTTCGGATTCTTCTCGAGGGTGCTGATGAACTTCGACTTTCCAATGTTATAAAAAGATGACGTGGTGTCACAACCGCTGAAAGCATGGATGAAAAGAATGTTCTCAAGAACAGACTTATCATGCTTGAAACAATTTGGAGAGTACACTTTTTCCGGTGTTTTGCCTTTGGCTGGTTTGTGGAAGAAAATATTTTTTTTCTCCATTGCAAGTCCGCAAATTAGGACCAAAAGATCGATATCTTCGCCAATGATTTCCACAGAGTCATGAAGCGATGCATAGTCACGATGCATAGTCACGTGCTCCATGGCGAGACGCCATGACGCGCCATGGAGACGCGTCGGGCGCGCTGGGGCCGACTTTGTGGCGCGCTTTGGTCGTAATTTTTGTCGGAAATGAAAAATAAAAAAACGAATTTGTAGGTCTGGACACGCTCTACAAGTTTTATTCCAAACATTTTTCGATATCTTCCACCAGAAAAAAGTAAATAGCGAAAAAAAATTCTCCCCAAATTTTTGATATTTTTGATCGATATCTCGAAAACGACGATCGATACGTGAAAAATGCATGGGACCTTAATTGTAGATCGCGAGAAGAGCAAAGTATTCCATAAAAAATTTCGTATCTCAACGGGGAACCGAGTTATGATGAAAAAACTGAATTTAAGGGTTTTTTCAAGATGGCGGAAATTGCACAAGGTTATTTTGGTCGACAATTTGAACTTAAGCTTTTCTTGCCATCCCCCACGTAATATCCAAAATTTGGCATTCTCGGTTCATTTTCATTTATTTCCCGATTTTTTCGACGTAATGACTGGACTATGTCGTGTTTTAGTAATTGCATCAATTTTTTCACATATAGATAAACTATTGGTTTCAATTTTCCAACACAATAGCAAGGATAGTATAAAAATCCTTATTTGAGCAAAAATAATTGATATAAGTACAACATGCACTTATGAAGGGAGGTTTGAGACAAGTAAAGGGAGGTTTGAGGCAAGCGTAGGGAGGCTTGAGACAAGAGTAGTAACGATAAAGTCACGAGTTGAAATCAAATTTATTAAAGACAGTTAACAAGTGTTTAGCCCTTTAACCCTGCAATAATAATAATTGTCACAAAAAATACACATAGGTAATTGAAAAAATACAGCAATCATAAAAATATTTGCCAAAAAAACCTAGAATATATTTTCATATAAGGAAAAATCGACTGGAAAAGAAAGGGTCCTATGCGTCCCTGCTGTTCCTCCAGTAAAGGAGGTAACTTAACCAGATCATCCTTAGGTACACAACATTCATCGGCAACATCGGGAAAAATAAATTTGTATCCCGGAGGCTTGTCTCATGCATAATAAGTCGTAATCGTTGCTATTAACTCTTATGACTTTAGCAACGTAATGTATGGACAAATACCAGTATGTGAAAATCCACCTATTATATTGGCCGGTGTAAGAGCGCGAATTTTACTAGTTCAGGTATTTCTTTCAAGGATATCAGCTGTGCAGGATTGTTGACCATCCAGTTATCTGCCGCTTCATTATAAAACCAATTAAAAGGCCCGAAAACATTGGTGTCCAAAGGCTGTAACTTATGGCTAGTATAAGGTGAAATGGTCAGTAGGATTACTCCATTTTCTTAGATGTAGATGCTTCAGTGAAGATTTTAGCAGAAGAATAAATCTATGTTATCCTTTATTTTTTCAATTTGAAAAAAAATAAAAAAATACTGGAAACGAAGTACAGGTATTTTCTAACTATGATGAGAGGTTTGATCTTTATCCATGTCTGAAACCTCCCACATAAAACCTGCTCATCCCTCCCTCGTACCAGTAGCCACAACAAATTGGGATTTTCAAGTTCAAACATAATCTAACAATTCATTTAATACGTGACAGTATGTTAAATTATTATGTCGTCCATGTAATTCTTCCATATATTTCCAAATATAATAATGTGAATAAAGAATCCTTATGAATTTTGTTGAAAAACTTATAATTTATTTAACGGGTAACACCCAATATGACAAAATAGTTTATACATGTAAAATAAAATTAATTAATAAGTTGAAGAAAAAAAAAGATCAGTTTACAATATAACAAAAAGATTTAGACTAACAAACTAACAAATAATTTAGACTAACAAAAAAGCACTGAAGTGATTTAACACTTGTGTTGTGCATTCATTTAGTAGTAAATTAAATATTAAAAAATTTAAAAATTATTCATAGTAGATTTGTTTCAATAAAACTAGGGATAGTTAAAAAAAGAAAAACATTTAGGAATAATTAAACATACTTGAGAATTGATGATAGTTGTTATAGATATATGATTTTGATAGTTTTGAAAATTGTTTATAATTATTTACTTGTTTAATAGAGGCAGGCAGCATGTTATAGGTTTTAGGTAGTGTGTAAATTAGAGATCTATGGCTGAGATTTTTATTATATCTAGGAATGCTGAGTAGTAGATTGATTCTACATCGTGTATTATAGATCGAGGATATATAGTTATGAGGCGACTGATTCTTATAAGCATAAGTACATAGATTGTGAAGATACAGACACCTAATATTACCAACATCTTCCGAATAAAGTAAATTTGTGTGATATAGCTTATTTTTCTTATAGATAATTTTTAATATATAATTTTGAACAGTATTTAATTTTTGCAAAGCGTTATTATATGCTCCTCCCCATATCAAAATACCATAACGAAATATCGATTCAACCAGTGACTTATAAATCATTAAAAGTATCTTCTTTGGGAGAAATTCTCTCATCTGGTAAAATTTGTATATAAGTTTTCTTACTTTCTTGGTTAAATAATCAATATGACTTTGCCATTTAAGATGTTGGTCAATAATAATGCCCAAGTATTTGATTTCTTTTACTTCTTTGAATTCAAGTACTTCGTTAATTTGATCATTTTCTCCAGCTATTGTTATGGAGGTAAAATTTGGTCTGGTGGCTTCAGAAACAGTAAAAGCAACGTAGTGTGTTTTATTGACATTTAATGATAGCTGATACAAATTTAGCCAGTTGGTGATATTTTTCATTTCATTTTGTAGAATCGCTTTTGTTTCATCCCAAGTATCCCCAGTAAAAATAACAACTGTATCATCTGCGTATGATACTATTTTAGCCGTCGCATTTATCGAAAGAAGTGAGTTTATATACATTAAAAACAATATTGGGCCAAGTACTGTACCCTGTGGCACTCCAATTTTTACTATACTAGTATCACTGAGCACATCGTTGACTTTGACACATTGCTCCCGATCAGACAAGTAGCTTCGAAATATATTTAATACAACTCCCCGAATGCCGTTATTTTCCAAGATATCGATTAGCTTTTGGTGGTTGACAGTGTCGAATGCTTTAGCAAGATCTAGAAATACTGCAATACACTTTTTGTCTATGTCCAGACTCTTTATAATATGTTCTATTACAGAACACATTGCATCAGATGTAGATTTACCACTCTGGAATCCAAATTGTTGTGGGTGTAGTATATTATATTTTACAAGAAAGCCAACTAAACGGTCTTTTAGACACTTTTCAAAAATTTTTCCAAAATTATTAATAACACTAATGGGCCTGAAATTAGAAATTATAGTTTTATTTCCTGCTTTAAATATTGGAGTAACAACAGAAGACTTAAATTGATTAAGAACAATTTCGTTTTGAAAAATTAAATTAATGATGTGTGTCAGTGGTTTTAAGAGAGATTGATGATTATTTTTTATTAGATTAGTTGAAATTTGATCTATTCCAGGAGAACTATTGTTTTTTAGAGAAGAAATTTGTTTAACAATTTCATTTTCGGATACCGGACTGAGAAACAAAGTATTGGGGTTTCTAATTACATTATCTTTATAGGTAGTAGGGGTTTTTAACTTTTGAAGCATATTTAAACCAATGTTAGTAAAATAATTATTGCAGTAATTTGCCATTTCTTTATTATCTTTAAAAGAATCACCATTATCATCAACAATTTTTAGGTTAATTTTACAATTTTTATTTTCATTAGTGGCTTCAGAGATTATTTGATAGAGTTTTTTAATGTCGTTTTTGTTAGTGTGTATTTGTTGCAGATAATAATCATTTTTCGTTTTTTTCAAAAGTTTGTTTAATGAATTTCTGTAATTTTTATATTCTTGATTTAATTGTAAAGAAAAATGCTTATTGAGTCGTTTTTTCATTTTATCTCTGGTTCTTATGGATATGATTAAACCTTCTGTAATCCATGGTTTGATTTTTGTTTTGCTGTGTACTTTGGAAACCATTTTTTTGGATTGTTCAATGTACTTATAAACTTTATCAAAAAATAGATTAGTGGATACTTGAACTTCATCAGAGTTTATTACATCATCCCAGTTTTCATTTTTTAAAATATTATTTAGAAATGTAAAATTTACTTTACAGAATGTTTTTGGTAAGTGTGTACTACTAGATATTGCCTTTATTTTATCTTCAATATTTAACATTACTGGATAATGGTCTGTGATATGACAGTTCAAGATGTATGATGAAAAAGAGTATTTTTGATTTAAATTAGAGTGCGTTTTAAGAAATATATGGTCAATACATGATTCGCTTTCAGGAGTTACACGAGTAGGGTTAGTAATATAAGGGACAAATCCATGTTTCGCAAGTACAGAAAGATATCTAATAACATTAATATCATTTTCTTTTAGTAAATCTATATTTATGTCACCAATAAACAACTCAAGTTTTAATTTTTGTTGATTATTTAAAAAGGTATTTAATTCATCAATGAATGAATTTAAATTACTTGGATTTGGTCTGTATAGTGAAAAAATTCTAAAAGATATATCATCAATTCTCAAGTTAATGATACACAGAGAGACACCACAAACAGTTAATTTATCACAAGAAACACTATAATTAAGTTCAGATTTAATTAGGATCAAAACACCGTCATTTCGATTGTAATCACCACCGTTATGAATAGTTATGTAACCTGGGATATTAAAGTTGTTCGAAGCTGCTGATTGGAAACACTCACTCATAATAAATACATCACATTCCGTTAAGTTGTATGCTTCGCTAAGGGCTAGGAATTCATCAAAATTTTTTCTTGCACTTCTTATATTAAAGTGCATAATATTAAATTTACTTTTTGAAGTAATTAATTTTTCGTAGCACTCTGGATCGATGTAATTGCCACGTTGACGACATTGACGACACTTACATTGCTTAGCCTCAAAAACAACTTTTCACTATAACTTGCGTAAACGATTTAGATTTGCCGTTAATCTTAGATAATGTGAAAGAAGCATCCACTAAACGGAAAATTAAGTTCATTTAAGTATACGTTATCAATGAAACATTTATGGCTCAAACCTCCCTCTGGCTCAACCCTCCCCAGTCTCCCCTAGTTACTTCTGCACTTTTCGTTGACAATATAAAATAGATCATTTTGGGAAATAATTTCAACCTACAAGCAAACTTTAATCTATTTTGGGTCTGTATAGACCATGAGAAAGAGGCTCACATGACATTTTATGACATATGACGACTAATTTGAAACATGGCGTCTGAAGAAACGATTTTATGCTTGTGCTTTTAGTGTGATATTTTCTCCACCAACTGGGCTATTACAGGAATGTTGAATCTAAAATTAAATCAAATAATAAATAGGAAAAGCTGTAAATTCTTAATAAAATCGACACTAGAACAGACTTTCCAATTTTAAACCGATATAGGAAAAATAAAACGTCGTTTGTAAACAATCACATTATATTTTCAAACAATGGTATTTTTAAATGACAAAACGAAAATGTTTGAACAATCCTGTTGATGTAACGTAAATATTGATTGGACATTTGAAATTTACGAATTTCTCTTTTCCACATTGACGGTTTTTCGATGTGAACGATGTTTTATACTCGTATATTATTATAGTGTATTGATTTTACATAACACGTTATAACTTCGTTTATCAGCTGTATGACCAACCATGTCGTAGCGTTATCATTATCAACAGGAAATTTACAACTATAATAAGGGAGAGGATAGAAAAGAAAGGGGGTTCGAGATGAAAGTTTTACTGGCACTACCAAAATCATAATTTATCAATGAAATTTCATAAAAATGGATGAATGAACTTTATTCTCATTTCAACCATAAGGTATTGGAATCGGTAATACAAAGAGTGTAAATACAGGGTGTCTTATTAAATTCTAACTGTGTTGGATAGCTTATATTTCCCGAACATTTTAACAAGTTATTGCAAAATAGCAGTTATCATTAACGTTTTTATTGTTCGAAATTAGTTTTTATAGTTTACAATGTTGATTTAAAAAATTTTCTCAGTTCAACATAGCAAGATTTTAGTTCAAAATATCCTGTATTTGTTATTTTTACGGTTGAAAATATCACTTTTCCAAGTTTTCATGTGGAATATCGTTTTTATGAACCAAAATAAAAGCTTTGACGATCTAAATTGATTTTTATAGCTTGAATAAAATACAAACTCTTGAAAATTTTGATTGAAAGTTGCAAGTTTTCGTCATTTCAATGGTTTAAGTTAACAGTTTTCCAGGTTTTCATGTAAAATAGCAGCTTTATGAAGCAGAATAGTTTCATCAACAGCATAAATTAAATTTTTTTCTGTCGAAATGGGCTCTAATATTCAAAAATAGCAATTTCCAAAAAAAATTTGTTAGTATTTGTTATTTCTAATGTTTTAAATGACAATTTCTGAAATTCTCACTCACAATATCATTTTTCATGAACAGAAATATCATTTCTATCGCCTATAATTGGTTGAGATTACCAATTTCCGAAATACTCTTGTTTTTGCGTTAATGGCCATGGTACGATTGCACACGGTTGGTAAATAGGAGTGAACCAATTGAGGCTTAGCCTATGGCAAGAAGCGCTTACTGCGCTACCTCTGCTGCAGGCAGCCAATTATGCAATTATTAAGCCCAGGTTCGTGTTTAATGAACCCTACAAAGTACTGGGTGGTCCAATAAGCCGAGCTCTCGGGTATATATCAGAAACTATTAATGTTCTAACTTTGGGAGAAGAAATTCTTTAAGAAAAGTGGACAAAGTGGACAAGAGAAATTTCTGGAAATAACTTTCAAGTTTCTAGGTTAACTGCTAGGGGGCGTAACCTGTGAAAAAAAAATTAAAAACTAGTTTTTTGTGAGATATACCCAATTATACCAGTGTTAAATAAGTAAACTGAAAAAGGCCTAAATTTCGCACAAATCTGTTCAAGTACTTTTTATTCTATTTTTACAAATAAAGGGTGGGGGAAAGTGGGAAAGTGCTTGTGGATAAATACCTATAACTTTGGTTTCAATCAACCGATTTTAACGAAATTAGTGTCAATAGAAAGAGTGTAGATGAACTAATTACATCTACTATGAAACAATGGCATTTAGTTTTAATTGTCATAGGTAGAGGGTACTTTCGAATGAAAAAAATCTAAATTAATTTTTAAAAAAATATTTAATGGAAAAACCTGAGTATTGTGAATTATAATAGAGCTGGATTAAATTAAAACATACAAACATAAGTGAGTATAATATTGACCCACTCTGTATTATAACTTCAAATTAAATATGTAGAAGAAAGATTATACATAAATCTCGATCATTGAGACTTGATGTCCAATTAAATGCTGCTTCAACCTCAGATTACTGCAATTGTTAAATCTGTTAGAAGAACAACCGCATATCATGTCAAAAACTTTGTGGGCAGACGAGGTTCGCTTAATACTGCGGGTGGTGTTAATCTGAATAATTGGTCTGAAGAAAATCCGCACTGGGTAGAGGAAGTGCAGCTTCAAGGTAGATGGAATCCTATAGCCTGAGAGCCAGAGCCAAAAAAACTGTTTCAATTTCTTAAGGCTGGTTTTTTGTTCAATCGTTATAGCCGATGGGTACACAAATATGATCTGGTCAGTCAACTTCTCTATTGTATATAAATAAAAGTTGTGTTGGTCAGTCAGTCATATATTAGAACAGAGCTGGTCAGTCAGTCCGGATAGATGTATGAAAAATAAATTAAGTGCAATTCGTTTCTTGAACTTCAAAATTTGTCTGATGGTTCAGAATTATGTATTGAACATAAAAAAATTTGTCAGTCATGTGTTCAGTAGAACAACGTCCGTCAGTCAGGTGAAAAAGGTAAAGGTATACCGCGCGCGCCGTTTGAATTTTAGGCTGCGTATTGCGCTATTTCTACGTTTTGTATTGTTATTTTAATAATCAGAAAACGTCATTTGATGTTTTAATTTGTGGTTCTATGAATAATTACCATTTGTATCGTATTGACAAACGATTTATTGAATCATTTGATACGTTCCATGCGATATTATTATACAAAAAAATGTGGATTTAGAAAAACGTATCTTATCTACAACAGAAAAAGTTTCTTCATGATGTAATTTTGGTTATTGTGATCATTTATAATTTAATTACGTTCTTGAACAATTATTTAATCCATATGATGAATTCGTATGAGATGTCATTTCGCAGAATATACGTGTTAAGGACGTAGCATTAATATTGAAGGTATAAAAAGTAAGGAATTGAACGCGTAAATTTGTTAACAAACTAGAAAAGACGTAGGTATACTTCGGTGAGAATCCGAATTTTCGTACACAACAGCTAGGGTTCGTTTACCATCCCTTATCTACACAAGAAAACTGAGTGTCTAATATATGACTGACTGACCAACACAACTTTTATTTTATTCAATAGAGAAGTTGTATAACAATTTTCAGCTTTAAGAAATTCATTTTGTCCCCCCGGCAAATGATACACCTTTGATATCGCACCTGAGCCACCTGTTCTACCGCACGCTTGACTGACCGGAGCATGTTTGTGTACCCATCGGATATAAGGATTGAACAGAAAACCAGCATTAAGAAATTGAGACAGCTTTTCTGGCTCCGGCTCTTGGACTACTATGTTTGGAGTGGTATAGTTGACGGAAAGATCGCAGGTTCATATTTCTTAGAACTTCATATTTGGATTTTCTGGATAATTGGTTGTCTGATTTATTGAAAGATATTTCCTTACAAACCTAAGGAATGATATTACAGCATGACGGGTGTCCTGCGCACTTTTCCAGGCGAGTTAGAGATTAAGTATGTGCGTTATCCAAATGGATGGATTGGAAGGGTAAGTATATTTTCAGAGCCAGCTAGATCTCTAGACTTAACATGTCTGGATTTTCATCTGTAGGGAAGATTGAAGGATTTAGCGTACCAAACTCACCAATCACGCGAGACGACATGCAACAGCGCATTAGAAACGCTATAAATAGTATATAAACAGCTGAAATTTAAGCAACAGATATGTCAAAGCGTACTAGATTACATATTTGTGTGGAAAACGATGAAAAACAATTTGAACATTTAATTGGACATCAAGTTGCAATGACCAAGATATCTGTATGATCTTTCTTTCCCATATTTAATTTTGAGTTATACAGGGTGTCAATACTATACTCACTTATGCTTATGCGTTTTTATTTATATCTCGAGTTCGACAAAAGCTATCAACATGCGATTTGCGCCGTTTTGTTGGGAATTTAATCCAGCTACATTATAATTTACCATGATTAGGTGTTTCCATAAAACATTTTCTAAAGTACCTTCTACCTATGAGAATTAAAACTGAATGCCATTGTTTTATAGTAGATGTAATTGATTCATCTACACTCTTTCTACGGACACTAATTTCGTTAAAATCAATTGATTCAAACCAAAGTTATAGGTATTTATCCACAAACACTTTCCCACTTTCCCCCACCCTTCATTTGGAGAAATAGAATAAAAAGTAATTGAACAAATTTGTGCGAAATTTAGTTCACTTGTTTAACACCGGGTATAATTGGGCATATTTCACAAAAAACTGGTTTTTAAATTTTTCTTTACAGGTTATGTCCCCTATCAGTTAACCTAGAAACTAGCAAGTTATTTCCAGCAATTTCTCTTGTCCACTTTTCCCAAGGAATTTTCTCTCCTAAAGTTATTACATGAATAGTAACATAGTATAGAGATCGGCTTATTGGACCACCCGGTACAAATAAAACAGAACACAGAGTCAAATGCTGAAAATGCAATACGAATATATACAGATGGTTTAAAAATGAACGAAGGCTCAGGATGTGGAGTTTACTCCAAAGCACCAAACCTGAGGATTAAGTGAGGAATGGGAAACAATACCAGCGTGGTTCAAACACCACTGGCTGGTATCTAAATTGCCACAAAAGAACTAACCAGAAAAGTAATGTGTGGCAAAAACATAATAATATGCACTGATAGTAGACAAGCCCTATTAGCCTTGAACAGACATCGTGTTGTATTGGGGCTAGTACTAAAGTGCCATCAAGACTTAGCTAACGCCTCGGCAGATAACCATATTATCCTGAGGTGGGTTAAAGGGCACGACAGAAGTGAAGGAAATCGCATTGCCGATTCTTTAGCCAGGGAAGCGGCTGGACATTTTAGGACCCAGTTACACCTACGGCCTAACGACTTCGATAATTGCGGAACTAGCCAAACGTTACACCCATGCTCAATCCCTTGAGAGATGGAATGGAATCAAAGGATGCAGTCTTGCCAGGATCACCCTGGGCGACCCTGGGAAGCTAGCGCCGAAGAAATATTTGGTGATGACCAGGAAAAACCTACGCTCAACAGTGGGAATTTCTGACTGGCCACTGTCAACTGAGGAGACACCTCCATACTATCGGGCTAGTGGACACACCCCTATGCAGGATGTGTGAACAGGAAGATGATACTGTCAGGCACGTCTCATGCGAGTGTCCGGAATTATCGTCATTAAGAGAGTGTGTGTTCGGTGAGTCTTGGCCTACACCTGCCGATATACAGGATATGTCTCCTAGTGACCTGTCCACCTTCCTGGGAAGGACAGGATGGACGATGACCTAGAAGGACAACTCCTCGGGAGGATGTACAATGGGTCACATGTGGCCTAAGTGCTGTGAGCCTACACTCACCCTCCTTACTCTACAGATACATATTCTTGTTTAATCTAGCCAGTTTTTCCATTATTTTTAACATTTAAGTTTTCCTGTGAAAAAGCAAAACTCACTTTTGGATCTGCCAAAATTTTGACAAAATAAAATAGCGAATTTTGGAAAACTTTAGTTGAAAATAGGATTTCTTTGCTATTTCTGTTGTTTAAGATAGCAAATTGTTAATGGCGGTTGAAGAGTTTCCTACATGTGTAACACACAATTGTTTTTCGCCCACCAAATAAACCTTAGCGAAGGAAAAAATAACAAAACTTTGACGTTCAATCAAAAAATTTACGTGAAACGTCAAACTACTCAAGTGACAGATGGTGAAAAGCGTCAAAAATATTAAACATATTTTTCAGAGCTTGAGTTATATATATGTCACTTTACTTTGGCATCTATAGATTCCATCACCCTGTACTTCATGAGTTGCTATTATAATAGAAAATATCATCTATCCATAACAGATGGCACATTGTGTGAGTGTGTCTGATTGCAGGCAATGTTAATGTCAGCCAGCTCGATCCACGAATATTAACATTTCGATTTCTTTAATAATATTGAACAGTTCAATTATTTATGAAACTGACATGTAGGACTTACAAAAGAGTACCTACAGAGTGTCCTAAGCTAGCTAGCTGTTTATAAAATTCAAACAGATTTTTATATCGTATTAAATACTGGAGAAGTTCAATTTAGATTATAATACAACCACTCTAGACGAACAGAGAACTATTTTCAAAGAAAAACAATGGCTTAATTTTAATACTCGACGCAGCTAATTACCTTAACCATGTATTCGAACCACAAAGCTCGTTAAACAAACTTTTAAGCTCCCCAAACAACTTTATTGTGGAATTTAATAATTGTTTAACAGTTTTTTCCTCTGTTTGTGTACACTCAAAACACAACTTCGAAGAATCTATTAACTTTTTGTACACGAAGGAAGACGCTGATACTCGTATTACAGGAATGGAAAGTGTTGGAAAATGCTAGTGTTCACTATGTATCTTTTTTTGTAACTAAGTATTTTTTTAGAGAAAATAGTTGTCAATATTTGTCATTTTTAATTTTATATAGATTGTCAAAGTAGATTGAAAAATACAAGTTTTTTCATAAGATATCATCAACTCTCGTTTATTTTCAACTTTAAAACTTACTCCAGACCTGAGGCGTTTCAATTCACCGGTTAGGTTTTTTGTACGTTCCACAGAAAGATTGGAAAGTGAATATCATCAAAAATAGCTTTAAATCGTCTTGTCGAATATTTTTATTAATATTATTATCTCTTTTTTTTCTTCTCACCCCTTTCACAATAAATTCAGACCTTGATAATTTTCACCGTCAATGCGATAAATAATACAGTCAAAAAAGGTAGAGCGTGTCGCGGGACACACGGTAGGAACTTTGGTTCGTTTTAAGCAAAAATTATGTAATACATCTGACGTTATAGATAAACAATTTGCATATACCTCGGTGGTCTAGTAGTAAGTAAACCAGACTCTCACGCGGTAGACCCGGATTCGATTCCCCGTGAAGAATTTTTTTTTATTGTTAATTTCATTTTTAAATGATTATACTGCTTGATATTAATAACGACAACATGTAGACGTTTAAAATATTTAGCAGAATATTCATTATTATAGATAATGGTACGGGAGTCCGACTGGCAACATCTACTTATAACAGCATCGTATATTTAAAAAGAACTGTACGTTTACCACAAAAAAATGGGTGGAAACATAAAATTAAATTGTTAAATTTTCAATTTAAAGTTATATTACAGTTTATAAATATTTTTATTTTCTAGATTTTTCTTAAGTGGGTCGTAGAAAAAATACGCTGTTTGACTTGTGTGGATATGATGGCCATATCGCACTTGAACGATTGAACACTCCGCCTACGGCGTCGTGCTCAAACTTCATTCTCGTGCGATATGGCCATCATATCCACACTAGTTGCACAAACTACTATTTCTATCAAAATATGCCCTTTTACATTTAAAAACAGCCTGCCAAATGTCAAATCAATTTATCCATCCATTTTAAAGTTATCGAATTAAAACATTCAAGTTTTCAAAATTTCAACACCCTGTATTTCGAAAAGTAAATGTGCTAGACCCCTTAATCCCCATATCATTTTGTCCAATTTTACGAGAGGAATCACATGCAAACGTTGTAATTACCCTTAACGTTCGAGATGCTTATACCATTTTTTGCGCGATCGTATGGAAATAAATTCCGAATGAAATAATTTAAAATGTCAAAAGTGACATTCATACTTCTCGATCAGTTTAAAATATATTTTGCATTTTGGTGAAATTGTTTTTATGTTATTTATTACTTTTCGACGTCTGAACGGTAAGTAAATCACCTACTGACGTGTTAAACTTAGAAACCAGTAAACACAACCTACCGACCTGACAACCGATGTTGTAAATAAACAGAAAAGATCAATCGCGCAGAAAAATTTATGGCAATAATAGTAAAAATTTATTCGAACAAATTCAAGTAGATCACCAGCACTGCGAATACCAGCTTTGCATAGAATTTCAATATAGCATCGTTGGTTCAGTGGTAGAATGCTCGCCGGCCACGCGGGCGGCTCGGGTTCGATTCCCGGCTGAAGCATATGAATCGCTGCTTCGTAAACGAAAGAGAGACACGCGAGCACACGCACGCAAGCAAGGCACATAACGAAGCAACGTAACATAACGTAACGTAACGCAACGGTCAGATCTTTTGCGTGGCGACCCCTGGTCGCTTAAACATAACCTGACGTGAAGAACTAAAGTTCCAAAAAACAATCAACCACCCGCAGCCTGTAATTCTTGGAAAAAATACTCTTACCGAACAGTGTTAGGGCTGTTCTGTTTTTGATTGGAATAAGATCAGGGCTACGCACTGTCATGACAAAGTTTAAATGCCGACCCGCTTCAAGTACTGTCTGTGTGAACTAGAGACGTGGTAACACATTATTATGTATCAGTTTAAAATAGTCCCAAAAATATGAGGAAAATAGCACGACGTTGTCTTGTCCTTCTTGAAGACAACATGATCTCATATGCATCCTCAAAAAAGTATTGTAAATACATTTTTTTAAGGTGCCGTTCCTTCGACAGCACCACCTCAGCCTCTGGGCTTATTGTGGATCCTCCAAGTGCTCTCACTACAGCCTATTTAGCCAAACGGTTCCCTGTATTAGCTCATACAGGTACTTTGCTGGCTGGCTGGTTGTAGATGTCTTCTGGAGTCCTTTGGAGTCCACCATACAGTTTCTGCCTCCTGTGGTCCAGCGTCTCGGAGTTGCATAATATATGCAATACTGTTTCGGTGCCTTTTTTGCATATTCTGCATGTAAGGTCTCCGTTATACAGCCCTATTTTGTTCAGTTGCTACTTTGTGGGAAAGTGTCCGGTGAGAAGCCACGTTATGGTGACTAGTTTGTTCCTGCTCTCTGAAATAAGTTCTTTCTTTACTTCTTCTGATGGTTCTTTTATGAATTGCAGCCCATGTGTTTACCTGGGCATACTCTTCCAGTGTTTATTGTGTTGTTCTTTCACTCACCCTCTCAACCATGACCTAGTGGAGCATATGGTAATGCCCACAGCTGGTTCATCAGAGTTGACGATCCTGCTTTTGCCAGTTCGTCAGCTTTTTCATTGCCGGCGATTCCTTTGTGACCTAGGACCCACTCCAGTGTTACATTGTTACGAGTCGCCAGTATTCTAAGTTCTTCGCCGCATCCCCATACTTATATTTTTGATTTGGTTTTTTTTGTCTTTACTTACGTGATATCTCCAGCATCTTTCATCTGTATAAAAAGAATCTTGAAGGAAATGATTTAAAAAACTTTATTTTGTCATATAATTTTTCAATTAAAAGTTTAATGCTTTTGTAGTTAATTACCGATTACCTTCGCACTTTAGAGTTGTGAAGGTAAGTTATAACGACGATCTAACAGAAAAGTTTTGTGAAACAGCTCCTTCAGTTTTAAACCATTTTGCTACGATGGGAATTGATCGAAATCCGTAGTCTCGGGAAATTATAAAGCTAGGAAAACAAGAATATCAATTGAAATAATTTTATGATGTGGTATGTTTTATATTAGAATTTAGAAGGAAATTTGTTCACAATTTGTAAAATTCATGTGATCCTCCAGAGTTTTGAAAATACTTTTTAAAATATGTTTGTTTAGATCCACAATGTTTTCTACCCATTCCAAAGAAAATGAATTGGAAGCATTCCTATCTCAAATGGGTGGAGTGCTAAGTACTAGGAGGGTGGTGGACTGTGTATATAACACATTGCATAACTACAAGTTCTTGTTATTTCGCGTCATCTGTTCGTTTGGAAGAAACCAAAAACAGGTTTGACCTTGGCCAAACAAGTGTCTATCCTTTGGAGTGCGCAAAGCATAGAGTGCAGAGTTTGAGCAAAGAGGAGTTCAGTTCAGTTATGTCAAATGTCAGTTATATTTGTTTTTGTTGTTTTTTCATTAGACTTTTGCAGCAGTTCTAGTTAGTTGCTTGCATCTGACAGATAACATAAATGAAATGGTGACTTGCCCAAAGTTCCTAGAATTATTGGCCACCAATGCGTTGATAACTCAGCTACAACGTTATTTTAAATTTCAGTATTTACCTTCCGGTTTCAATAAATCAATGTAGATGTTCGCGATGATAAAAAACCCGCAAAGATCTTATGATTCAAATGGTGGACATTAACTGTCATTCTTGTTATAAAAACCACTTTTTGTTGGCTACACTGACCTTGATCTGAGCTCCTCTATTGGTGTCGCTCTGCACAATCCTTGGAATCAGTTTATTATTCAAGTATGCTGCTCGTTATGCTGCAAAATCGCTTGATGGTTTCAAGAAATGTTCTATATGTTATTTATGGTAGTTCAGATAATTTTAGTGGAAGTAGACAAGTAATTATTCATCTCTTTATTATTTGATGATACTGTTGATGCTGTTCCAAATATAAAAATACTCAACCCTCCATCTAGCACTGAATTCAATTTAATTTTTTGTAGTCTGTAGTGAGAATCCAACAAGTAGGGCTCGTAAATTTTCACAGTCAGTCTAGGAAGGTAATAAAAAAAAATATCCAGTTTTTCAAATAAATAATCTGGATCGTAAATACATCAACAGCTTAACCGTAAAAATGTTAACGCTGACTGCATTAATTAGATGGCGAAGCTTGACCACCGTAGTGCACTTAATTTTGATATTTCCGGATATTTATTCTCGGTGTATTTTCGCTCACTGGATAAAGTCACATTAAAAAAACGGTGTTGCTATTTACTAATAATTCACCTCACGCTAACATTTTCTGAATTTAAGAGTTACATATAACAACATAGTTGTGAACAAACATCAAATGTCAAAATTAACTGCCAGGTTTAGTTAACTTGGGGTAAAATTTTCAGACTGCTTTGCTTAAAGCTGAATTTTTAAAGTTCAGTTCAGCCGACCATTGTAGTAAAGGCCGAGCAAGTTTTCGAAACACTAATTAAGTTTCGAGAGCGCCAATGAAACAATAAAAAGTCCAGTGATGTTAAAAAAAAATTATGTTAAATACTGCAGGTTCTTGCCTAACTAACCAATTAAATTTGGTAGTAACCTAAGCCAGTTCGCAGGGCTTTGTTACCTTATTAATATAAAGAAAATAATTCACTCAAGCAAATTTAGTAAGAAATAGAAAAAGCGCCACTAATTTTCTTTCCTAAAAGAAAATTAGAAACAAAATCAAATTTGAAGGTTAGCTAACTTTTAATCTGTTGATTGAAAAAAATACTTAAGGTTTCTGTATAATGAATCAAACTCTCTAGATAAAAAACATGTATATAATTTCTATAATTAAATTACACAAAAAAGAAGGGTAAGTAAGCAATATAAAAAAAAATACTTAACACCCTAAAACAAATGTTTGTGAAGATGAAGTCCAGTTGATGTTGAAACTTTAGCTATTGATGTGGTTCTATAGAATGTCTACAGGAACCGTCTTCAGGAAACGGTATCCAGGTTACTTTATGATTCCAGAAAAACTTGTATCGAAGGAACTGTATAAGGTAAACTATACTCAGAAAACTTGTTATTCCATTTTGGAACTTTTATTCCAGGAAAATTTTTGTCAAACAGGAACTGTGACCCAGAAACTGTGCAGTAATCCAGATGGGTACTCAAGGGATAACGGCTGCAACTATTCGTTTTTATTTAAACTTGTGTTAAAATGATTAAATGGATTACTGCACAGTTGTTGTATTGTCGACAAACGATGAGAGAAGCACTGCCGGAACCTTTCTCATTCTTATTTAAAGACAATTTAAAATTTTAAATTTCGCGATAAAATATCTTAGGAATATTGATTATTGGTTTACTATTTTATTCCACCACGAATCACAAAAGTGAAATAACTTATTAGATATTCGGTTGAAATATTTTTAGGAAATACACAGCTTGTTCAATTGAAACCCATCTTTGGTCAGGTTAGCCTTGGAAACAATTGTAATCATTCAACTGACGTTTTCCAACATTAGTAGTGTATGCAAACCTCACACTGATCTGTTTATTTCATTTATATTTGACAGCGATTTTAAGTATTGTGTCTTTGAAATGGCGTTTGTTGTTAACAATCCGTCCAAATGTGATAATGCTCGGCCTCATGTTCCCACCTTGTTAAAGAAAATCTGCAACGAAAGAAATGGAGGATATTAGAGCATCCACCCTATAGTCCCGATTTATCGCCTTGCCATTTTCACATCTTTGGGCCACCAAAAAAGGCGTTAAAAGGTAACCGTTTTCAGTCGGACGCAGAAGTACAAAACGCTGTGAAAGAATTTTTCCAGCAGCAGCCACAAGAATTCTATAAGCAGGGTATACATCGGTTGGTGAAACAGTGGGATATGTGCCTCAATTGTAGTGGTAGTTATTTGGAACTGTACTTGTCAATAAATTTTTCCTGGACCAAAGATGGGTTTCAATTGAACAAGCCTCGTATATATATATATACTATTCCACCAAAAATCAAATTTCTGGAGAAATTCAATGATAAATAAAAAAGCTGAAAGGCTGAACGTGAAGTTCACGTTTCATTTTTGCGCGAGAATTTCCAACAATTTTCAAAGAGAAGTTGGTTTTTTGTTTTTGACAATAGGACAACGTCTGTCAGGTCCTCTAGTACAAAATATAAAAGACACCTCGTACTATAATAAATTTTATTTTCTTGAGAATAGCGTCGTGATAACTTTTTTCACTTCTTCCGAATTAAAAATGTTTTCGGTGCATTTCGCGTCTCGGCAGTTTAAATATTTTATGAACATATACCAAATTAATGGAGAGTGCTAGGTTCGTTAGAACAACTCTGCGATCTTTCCCTGAACCATATAATTTAAGTAACACATTATAAGATGAAAGTCATTAAGGCATTCTTCCACGGTATTACAACGTTGAAGTGATCATTGTAAATCTACTCGAAGAACTTAATGAGGCGCACTTTGTTTTCAACATACGAAAGGTTAAGGAAACTATTAAATACCCATAATAAGGAATAGTTTAAGTTGAGCACGGTTACTATTATATAACTAAGTATTTTAAGGAATATTTTAACTTGAATCTACATGACAAAAAGAATCTAGTACCAGGATGAATAGGTAATTTCTAGAAGTAAGTGTATGAGATATTACCAACTTAGACTACGATTTATACATTTATTTTCTGCATGAGTTCGATGGAAGTGATGTCCGACAATGTCTGAAAACCGCAAAGTTTTTTCTATTCTGAGCCTAATGCGACACAAAACATGGAGACGATCCACTCTTGAGGGTAGTCTCATGTCATGCACATTCTTCTGTAGTGGCTGATCAGCTCCCAATAACACAACAAATTAGCGCCTGAGCACACACTTAGCTACAAACTGAACTCTTCCAATTTGTAGCAGAAACATTTCTTGGGCACAAGGAACTTTTAACATTACCTAAAACAAATATGTAGGAATCGTCTCGCTTGGAAAATACGCCTCCTTATTTCAGGCAGAGGTCTATGCAATACTTGCATGTGCAAGGGAAAATAATATGAGAGCCTACAACAACAGACAACAACAGACAACAACAGACAACAACATCAGGATCTACAGAGACAGTCAAGTTGCGCTTAAAGCACTTCAGAGCTTTAAGGTAACATCTCGGCTGGTATGGGAATGCGGCGAAGAACTTAGAAGACTGGCGACTCGAGGCAGTGTAACACTGGAGTGGGTCCTAGGTCACAAAGGAATCGCTGGCAATGAAAAAGCTAACGAACTCACAAGAGCAGGATCGTCAACCCTGATGAACGGTCCCGAACCAGCAGTGGGCATTCCCAGATGCTCAACAAGGTCATGGTTAAAAGGGTGGGTAAAAAAACAACACAATGAACACTGGAAGAATACGCCCAGGCAAATACATGGGAAGGAATTCATAAACAAACCATCAGAAAAAGTAGCGGAAGTACTGCTCTCAATGAGCAGGTACAAACTATGCACCGTAACGGGGCTACTTACGGGACATTTTCCCACAAAGGAGCACTTGAACAAAATAGGGCTGTACAACGGAGACATACAGAAGATGCAAAAAGGATACCGAAACAGCTCTGCATATTCTATGCAACTGTGAGACGCTGGACCACAGGAGGCAGAAACTGTATGGTAGACCCCAAATGAATCCAGAAGACTTCTACAACAAACCAGCAAAGAACCTGTATGATCTAATACAGGGAACGGATTCGCTTAATAGGCTGCAGTAAGGACACTAGGATTATCCACAATAAGCCCATTGGGATGAGTTGGTGCCGGCGAAGCGACGGTTCCTTTGAAAAAAAACATTACCTAGAATAAAAATAAAATATGAGAATGGATACTATTGAATGGAATTTTGGTTCATTCAAATTCATCCAAATAGGCATAAATGACAGAATGCATAAGGGTATCACCTTTTCTGCCTTTTATGTTCTCTTGTTGAACGAGGATATGCTTAAAGTTATTAGTATTCCAACAACTGGGTCTAGACTGGTGAAAAACTGTAAAGAAACCCTTCACGTGCTGACAAGGGACAACAAAGTATCTCTAAAATGAGTTCCGGCACTGAGGGGATTGCAGGTAATGAGATAGAAGACCCGCTAGAAGGTTTTAAAGAATAATTCATAAGTCCGGAACCCGTTTCTGGAAACACAAAGGATAACATAAGGAGAGAAATTGGGAACTGGCTAGTTAAGGAATGAAGACTCACACAAGGGCACCCTCATAAAAAAGAGTTTACTGAATAAGGTGGACAAGGAGCTCTCGTCCAGGCTGTTGGAACTGGGTAAGAGACATTTGGTGTTAGGACACTGCACCCTTAGGATGCATCTGCACAAAATGGGCAAAGTTAGTGAACTTATATCCCACCAGTTGAACTGGTGGCCATATAAGGGCGGGTTTATCAATGCTCGGTTAAATATCGTAGCCTTCGGCTAAATCTTAGCTGTTGGTCAAAGTGTTTATCAACTGCTAGTTTGCATTAGCTGGCAGTCAAACTTTCGGCTACCCTAGCTGCCACTATCAAGTTGATGTTAACCATAGAACATACAGTTGAATACTAGAAAGTGGTGTTCCGTTATTCTAACCATATCTAACTGACAACTGTGTCATGATTTTTTCATGTTTGCTTATATTTTGCAACAAAGATTATTTCAACTTTAAATTTGATTGTGTTATTATCG
>CAJUYG010000711.1:91184-108065 GCA_910591675.1 Galerucella calmariensis | reverse complement strand
GTAACAAATTAATAACCAAGGCATATAACTAAAGTTATTATTGTTATCACTTGAGGAAACTATGATAAGTTATCATATTTCATAGTTTTTAATAAGTTTAAGGTTTTCTCATGAGGAAAAAAACCATACATAGTTCTTAACTTCCTCCCCCCTTTTCTTACTCTCAAGTTTGTTTGAGGTTTTTTCATTCCACGATTTATTAAATATTTAACTTTTTTAAAAAAGTACTACTTCATGGACTGATGACAGTGATGATCTTACCCTTCCAGCTGTGAAATTTCATACAGGTAACTTTTGTAATTTGTTATATTTAGAAACATTTAAAATATTTAAATTTCTCATAACTTTTGTCATTATAGTATTGATTCATTATTTTAGATTAATTTTCTCTATAATTGTAACTTGATTGTAAAATATTATTTGATCGCAACTCTGTTAAATCTATATTTTTTATTGTCTCTTTGGATCTTTACAATGAGGTACCATTTTCTATTTGTTATAGCCTGATGATGGTAATTGTTACCGAAACTAGTTGCAAGTTTTGAGTCCCAACGGACATTAAATATATTGTGGTTTGACATTGAGTTTCATTGAACCCTTCATTTAAGTTAACATTCACTTTATTGTCATCTGGATTTGAAAAAATCTACAGAGGTAGGGGAATAAGGGGTAGACCCAGTTAGCTTAATACTTTTAAAAAATTTTTGAAACTGAATGCTACCAATCAAATTATGAAATAGTTATTTATGATACAAGTGCGTGAAGTTGTACTTTTGCGCACGAGTTGCGAAAATGCAAGGCACGAACGTAGCGAGTGCCTTTTTTGCAACGAGTGCGCAAAAGTATTTCACGCACAAGTGTCATACAAAACTTTATCTACAACCACATGAAGAAAAAATATAAAAATGTGCTCGGAAGGGGTTAAATAACATAAAAATGAGTTTTCTATAAACAAATATATACCGAACGAATTCTAATCATTTGAATTTTTATTTACAGTAAAATGATGACAATTATTTAAATTACTGATTATAACATTGGGTAATTTGTCTTTTTTCAAAGTAACAAATATCTTTCACTATGTGTCTGACACTTCTGTCAAATTTACTGACAACACAAAAGTTTATACAACAAACGACTGAATTCAAGGCAACTAGATAATCACGTAGCTAAAAAAGAGTGTTAAAATGAAAACCACATTTAAAAAGCATTGGTCATTTACGCACGCCTTTGGGTGTTATAATGAAAGTCCCATATAAAAAACGTTGTTCATTTACACACTCTTTTTAACGTATGTATAACGTATTATTTCACACATTTCTTATGGTTCGTAAATGCCTAATTTTGAGGGTGGTCGTAGATAAAAATCTTTTTTCTACGACCGTGCGTTTTAACCCACTTTTTCGCACGCATTTTAGTTTTGAAAGTAAAATTATGCAAATTTTGACCTTATCTATCTAGCTTTTTACTTCGGAAGTTATAACTATTGTTACAACAGGTGAATAAATAGTCCATTGAATAAAATGAACATCTTTTCTAGATTTTTGTTGCATTTTTAATTTTTTGAAAATATAAAATATTGAAGATATTTTGATTATAACCCTGTTCTTCTTTAAAGTAGTGTCATAAAACAACTATCAAACCACCCGGGTTTGATATAAGAAAAATTTATCAAATAAAATTCTTTCATCTACGAATGAATTAAAACCGTTGCCATCACCTTCATCGTAATCTTTATGTGATCTGCAAGCGATGCCATCCTCATCAACGTCATCTACTTACCAGTTAACACCAAATAACTCCACTGGACCGGCAATATTGAGTAATTCACATAATGCAACAACAAGTTTCGGATATTAATATTTATAATAATAATTCATAATAATAATAATAATTTTTGGTTAAAGTTTTCTATATGTATGTTGAAATAAAATAACTTTTGAAAAATGGTTTGGTATATTTCTTTGTATATACGGTCGTAGAAAAAATAATGTTCCTAACTCATGCGTAAAGTGTCTTTCCTGCCCTTGACCGCTTGCCCGAATTCCGCTCCGCGTCGTTCGGGTCAACTGCATTCGCGTGCGGGAAAGTATCACTTTCCGCACTTGTTAGGAAAATTACTATTTTGACTGAAACAAGGGAACATGAAAAAATATTGCTAATTACGGTTGTGCTCCACCCCCCGGGGTATTGAGTGTATTAGTATCCTCTTCCTCTTCCGAACTCGTATTCTCTGTCATTTTTTTCTGTTTTTTTTTTTCTAAATTTGGTTAGGCTGAACTTCACCTTCACCTTCATTCATTCATTCATTCAAACGTTTGGGTTGTGCTCAACAGCCCGGGCACTTGACCTTAGTCATTGTACCATTCCCAATGTTATCTACTTCCACTCCAAAAGTTTCGTGTCCTCTATATAGGCCACTAGCTTATTTGGGGGGATTTTAAGTAGTTCTGATGGTTGTATAGTTTCCTTTCCAAAATGCTTCTGCCTGAGTCCTTCTAAGTTCTTACATGAGCAGAATATATGAATAGGTGTTTCATCCCTTAGTTCGCACTTCCTACAGAAAGGTTCACTGACTATTCCCATTCTGTACAAATGTTTCCTTAGAGTGCAATGTCCAGTAACCAGGTCGGTTACTGTCTTCAAGTGTCTCTTGCTCAGTTTCAATAAACTGGTTGAGAGTTCTTTGTTTACCTTCACCTTCACCTTTCTCCTTAGAATTAATATTCTCTCTATTCCTTGAATCTTAACCCCAATCCTTCTGCACAATAGAAGTCTCTAGTTTCTTATCTTCTGTAAGTTCCTTGTTGCATTATTTATTATTTTTCTCTTATTTTTTGGGAATGAAACCACAATAATGTTTTTTATTATTTTTTAAATTTTTTTTTTAATTTTAATTAACTAACACAATATATTTTCAGAGGAGCACATAACCTTGAAAACTTTAAGAAAACTTTAAGTGAACTTGGGAGAACCTGCCACAATTGTAATGGATATCTCAAATTGCTTTGGTGGATTATCACAGCTATATATAAAAAGTCTAATAGCACACCTACACGTGGCCAGCTACCGAAGTCGATATATTATTTTTCATTCTATTTTTATTATAATAAATATAATAGATATTGTATAAAGAAACAATATTTGAATTTGCATGAAGGTGATTGATTCCTATTAGCGTAAACCCTTATAGTGCTCTTGAAGATGGTTCTATAGAGCACAGAATAAGGTATAAGGACCTACAGTTCGTCATTTAACCCTCCCCTATGTAAAATAATTGAATGTTAATTCGAATATAGAATGATTGGTTACTGTTTCCTGTATCTTATCCATAGTTTTTCATGAATACATATTTATATTAAATTAATCAAGCCTATCATACAAGCCTTTTATTGTTAAATAAATATTTTTGACTTACGCCCTACGAGGCACGGAACAATGAAAAGAAGAACCGTCAATCTAACATCAGATTGACTTTTCTATAGTTTTCGTTAAGTAAAGGAAAAAACTACAGCTTGGCAACATCACAATATTTTGTTTTGCAACGTCATCGTCTTTTTATCGTAAATAAACCATATGATGTAGCTTTTCTTTGATTTTCATTGTTATTGTTTATTACTATTTTTTTTATTCTGTTATTTAACGTCGGTCTATTTCTGCGGCTAAGGCTAATCACCGACGACGGGAGCACTCTACCCCTAACCGGAAATTTTGGCGAACCCACTAGTGTTCCAACCAGTGGTAGCGTTCTTTAACGAGCCCAACATCTATGTTTATTACTATTATTATTATTATTATAATTATTATTATTATCAGTATTGTTATTGCGTTTTTTTTCTCTCTCTCTCTCTTACTCTTTTTACTTTTACTATCTTATTGTAAATGTTATGATGAGGAAAAAAATAAAAGACCTTTATTATTATTATTATTATTATTATTACATCAATTCCGTTTAATTATTGTCTCAACAACCAAAAGATAAATTTTAAAAACGATTGAAATAATTTTCCCATTTGGAAAGATAACGTTTCCAGCTTAGAGGCCAGCAGGACGAATTGAATATCATAATATACGCTTCTCCTTAATATAATTAATATAATACAAACTTGACAGATGTATCACAAGTAGGTACTGTGTGATAGGGGTGACAATGTAAATGTAAACATTAAGTGAACAGTAGGCAGCATAATTAGCAACTTCAATCCAGATTACTCTAGTAATTGTAAAAACAAAGTCTGCTATGAATGAGCTTTAGTGTTGAATTTTGAAATATTTTCGTTAATTGTCCAGTTGTCTCTTTTTAAAAAATATTAATAAGGAAATGTAAAAATAATAATAATGAAACAATAATAAAATTTTGATAATAGTTCAGTTGCTGAAACGTAGAAAATAAAAATATTCGGACAACATTCTGGTTTAATTTCCATTAAAATGAATAAAAAAAGTCTCTTGATATACAGAAACACAAAAAACCACTTTCCACGGTTAATCTTGTCAAGGCACCTTATTCCGTACCTCATATCACACTCTGCAACTCAACTCTTAATTCACGGGGATTTCAGACTGCACGTCCAAACAAATTAGGAGAAGTGAAAATTTCAGTTATTTTCCATCTTGAACGTTCCAAAAAATACCAAGTTTGAACACGCTTAGCCAGAGTCAGGTAATTAATATAATTGAAATAGTTTCAAAATAGATATTTACGTAATTAGTTATGAAAAGAGCGATATTGTTCAACAAGCGTAATATTTGGCAAAACGAGCGCTAGCGAGTTGAACAATGTCGCTCTCTTCATAACGTGTTTACGTACCTACAACGTTTTATCTAATTCCGCAGAAAATTGACTTACTTTAAATAACTGTGCCCTGAATAATGTTGTTTTCAATGTTTATAAATCTTAAAATACTATTGAATTAAAATAATGGGGTAATTATCAGTTTGAATAATGAAATAATTGTCAGTTTTGACAGTACGGCATAGAGTGTCGACCGATCTCCTATGGTTCTACAAACAAATGTAACAAACGGCGTACAGTTTCATATCACATTTTTAGGGGTTGGAAAATAAACTGTTTAGTTTTCCACTGCGCTTTTCTGTACAGGAGAAAATGAAGGTCATGCTGGAACCGATGATGGCATGATAAACTATCGTTCAACTATCGATATAGTTGCTGTGGATTTTCCGCTATAATCAAACTTTGTTATGTGTCTTGTATTATTTGGTAGATTTGTATGAAGCTGGAAGCAGAAGCTTTTTGAAGTTTTGCTTAGGTTTCGATACGGTGTGTCCTTTATTTAGCCAGGTTTCATCCGAATAGAAAATAGTCTTACATTTGTTGCGATAGTTCTGGATTGACCTCAAGTATTCTCGTCTCCAGCAAACAATATCCGGCCTATCAACAAGAAAAGATTATCTTTTCTGTTTTTCCCAATCCTACAAATTTAAACCAGTTTACCTGGCCTGTTGTTCTCAATGTTTATGATGGATTTTAATTTTCGCAATTTTTTCCGATACAAAAACCATATTTCTGACCCGTTGGAATGTACATTAAAATGGCGTCCAGGGCTCGTTTGGGCTTGTTTTTACGATTTACATACTCCACCGCACTGTAGGTACATATACAACGGAAGCGAGTGTTTGATGCAAAATTGAAAACTTTTTTATATTCGTAGCTTGGCGGGAGGATGAAAACTTTTAATTAAACCAAAACCTAAAGGAATTACAAAGTCCGCGTTGTTTCTGTTACTAAAATTAATATGCGCTTGAAACAAAACATAATTGCGCCCTCATAACACAAAAATGCTTGTACTCTTATATCTTCTAAATTAAAACCGAAGTTGTGCTGTATTAAATTCTAAATATATAAACAAAATGTTGCCATTTAAAATAAAATAAATTCTGTGTAACGAAATGTAGATTAACATCGGTGGAAAATAGTGGTCGTCTTTTTAGTAGAAACGTAATTATGTCCGTCGTCGTTGGTGGGTTTAATCTTGATGGTGAATACATTGCAGTCAGACTGGATACTCCAATTAAATCAAAATGAAAAATGGGGTGGATGCACGACTGCGCACACAAATAAACCTAATTCCCAAGACAAGGTTTTTTCTGTAATGTGTTGAATGAAAAGTTTAATCAAAGGTGCATTTTACTTCTGCTGAAATAAGGCTGCAACCCCAAGTCTCAGGAGACGCTTGAGCGTCTTTGGATATTCACAGAAATCCGTTTTGCGTTTAGTTTATAATAAAAGTAGTGTGACCCAGTGACACCTACGGCCTAACGACTTCGACAATTGCGGAACTATAGCCAAATCTAGCTCAATCCCTTGAGTGATGGGATGGTATCAAAGGATACGGTCTTGTCAGGATCACCCTAGACGACCCTGGGAAGCTGGCGCCAAAAAATATTTTGCGATGACCAGGAAAAACCTACGTTTAACAGTTGGATTTCTGACTGGCCACTGTCAACTGAGGAAACACTTCCTTACTATGGGACGGGTAGACAAACCTCTATGCGGGATGTGTGAACAGGAAGAAACTAACAGGCATGTCTTATGCGAGTGTCCGGAGTTATCGTCAATAAGAGAGTGTGTGTTCGGTGAGTATTGGCCTACACCTGCGGATATAAAAGAGATGTCTCTTAGTGACCTGTCCACCTTCCTGGGAAGAACAGGATGGACGATGACCTATGAGGACGACTCCTCGGGAGGACGTACAATGGGTCACATGTGGCCTAAGTGCTGTGAGCCTACACTCACCCTTCCTACTCTACAGATATAGATACAGAAAAATAGTGCGATATAAAATTATTCATAAATTTCCTATACGTTTAACCGCTTTTGAGATAGAGTGCCATCCATTTTTTCTCATTTTTGTGAAAAAAGTGAGAACGACACATCGTTACTGTAAATCGTCATAATTGGACTGATTAAAACCAAAGAGTTTTCAAAGCTATACATACACAGCAACCGCAATAATTGAATTTGTATAGTCTGGCAGTTTCAGTGACCGGCTTGTGGGTCTATATCTTTCACCTGGTAATTTTACTGGCAAAATATATTTGCAATTATAGGTCTTAGACGTATATTTGACTGACCTCCGTGGCTTACAGCCAGGGAAGTAGTAGTTGCATCTTAGATTAAATTCGATTAAAATTGGAGTGGCTCTTGTCCTATCCCACTGCGACCTTTGCAGATCTATTGTGGTCCTTCCTATATTTAGAGCTCGATATATAGCTTCATTTTTTTCATTAGGCTCATTAGCCTGGATACCGCCTTCATTGCGTAGCTCTCTGCCCTCGGTTTTTCTTCTCCGAGTTAGTGAAACCGCACCCTTACTATGCAAAGTACGTGCTCCGCGGTTTCGTCTTCTTCCTGACAGAATCTGCATAGGCTGTCATCTGCTAGGCCAATTGTGTGCATATGTTTCCTCAGCTTACACTGTCCGGCTAGCATTCTCACCCCATCATCCTCGTCGTTTCTCGACTTTGACATAGTTGACATGTTGCTTCTTAGTAAACGTTTCAATAGTACTATAGTATTTATTATCTTGGTCTCCATATTATTGGTAGTTTTGTACTGTAATAGTCTAGGTAGGTACTTGTTCTGCCATTAAATTTGTCTCTAAACAGCTTGATTCATCCACTGCTTCAAAAACTTACTACTCTTTGTTCGAATCGCACCTTCGCTACGATTTGCATTTCTGGGTTTTTTTCGGTCCGAATCTATCTTCAAATTACAATTGAAGCTATTCCCAACATTTATGGTTTAAGTAGTAAAGACGCCGAGAATTATATTTAAAAAAATTCAAAATTCAAGCTCTTGACGCTCTATTCATTTTGGAGTCGTGTGTTTGGTTCTAAAACACTTTCACAATTTAACTGAGAGACACTGATAGAAGAAAAAAACTCGATATTTACAACAATGCCCATCTCTGATCTGGTGAAAAATTCCATCACCTTCAATGCCAAGAAATTATTTAATCAGCTACCATCAGAGCCAAAAGTGGCAAATGCATTCAATAAGTTCCGGAGATTGACAAAGGCATTTCTGCTTGAAAAACCTTATTATTCAGTGACAGAATTCTACAATCTACTATAGGTTTTTGAGTTGGCATAATTCAATATTTAGTATGGTGTACGATATTAGAACATTGTATAGTCAAATGTAGTCTTATCATGCGGGTCATACGATTCAACAAAGACATACTCACCGTTTTTGTTTTCTTTTATTGCGTTTAATCATAACTTTCAAATAAAATCCGAAAGATGAATAAGACAGACTTATGCAATTTTGACGGGAGAAAAAAGGATATGTATTTAGTTTCCAGCGATTCTAGAAAGTCTTTCACCAGCAAAGTTTTTATTCAAATGCCAGTTATGTCACTTTAACAATTCAGTGACAATGTGAATAATAAGAAGCAGTTTTCCGGAATTTTGCATCCTCAGGCAAAAAAAAATGGTACGTAATCTGATAGATTATTTCGAGAATGAATGAAAAAGTGGAAATTCGTCAACCAGTGTGCAGGAAACATCAACCATTATTACTTTCTCCTGGTATATTTGTAATCTCACATTTTGGTAACTTCTGTGTCTCCTGTTTTGATACATATGGTCAGTGACCTTTGAACCCGCATGATAAGAGCGCTTCCGACTATATTATTATATATAATATATCGAATAATATGATGTTTTATTCTTTTTTTTTCATTTATCTACCGCATCAACCGCTAGGGTTATAAGCAAATATATTGAATACAAACATGAATTTTAAATTTTGTTGAATAAGTTACTGTTCTTCAGGAAGTTCATCACATTGTCCACTTTCGAAACTGGGGAATCATCAATTTGCTCTGGTAATTGTGCTATCGTTCTGGCTTGAAGGTACTGTGGACAGTTTGTTAGGAGATGGCTAGAGGAAAGTTGAGTTACTTCTTGGTGGTTTTTCTTTGGTGATGAGGTGTAGATATATGACCAATACCGAGGCGGTTGATAAAAATTTGGTTTTTTTCTTTCCCGTGGAAAAGGTAGCTTAGATCTCACTTGATTTCTTTAAGTTTTGAATCGTTCACGTGCCACAATTGCTGCCAGGTGCAGTAAATATGGACCTTAAATGTTGGTGGAATTAAAGAAGAAGTATCAATAGTTGGATTGGTAATTGAATTATTGGCTGTTTGGTCGACTCTCTCATTGCCTTCGATTCCTGCATGTGAAATTTTATTCCTTTGTTTCTCAGTAGCGGATTCCGTTAATCTTCCTTTCTTATAGGAATGTGTGATTGGGATATATTTGTTTCAATCCCTGTAGAGCGCTTAATGAGTCTGTAACAATGAGTAAGTTATAATTAATATATCTGCAAAGTTTTAATACTTCCTCAATAGCGTACAGCTCCGCAGTGAATATGCTGCATTATTTTTTAATTTTCAAAGGAATCTGATGTTTTGTATTGTTTGCATAGTCTGTATTTTTTTGTCGTGAATTTTTATATTTATATTTCATCTATTTTTATGTCCATGAAATTGTGAAATTTTTCATGACAATAAAGCTTCTCTCTCTCTTTTTTCACAAGACTGTTAGATAAAAATTCACATAAGCTAGTCACTGCCAACAAATTAAACTGCATAAGCTCTATAATATTTCAAAACACCGATTATTTAAAGCGCACTTCTTTATAGCTTTTAGAGGCGAAATTACTTCGAACGATACTGTCGTCTACTTTATGTTTACACGTTGTGTCTCGTTATACCATTGTAATAATTTACTAGGAAAGACAAGCTTAACATTTTTTCAACCTTCGCTTTCATGCAACGACCACTCAAAACACCGTACTATATTTTAATAAAAATAAAATGGCCTTACGACTAAATTTATCCTAGCCATTTATAAAAGTTAATTGTATGAATGAGTGATGGAGAAATATGAAACATAGAATTTACAGAACTATTCGTAAATTAGGTCAGAAGTCGGCAACTTGACGATTTAATTAGATATTCAGCCCCATTATGTAGCTCAAAATCGAATGAAAATAAGTGATAGCTTTTTTGAACATCGAGTGTAATTAATTGAGGATCTTTCATATCTGCTGTAGATGCCAATGATATTGTTATAACAGCCAGGAGAAAATTCAAAAACACTCGTTCTGATCTCGTACAAAAGGATCTGAACTATACAAATAGCTAGGACTCAACATCTACTCCACCAAAACCATCTTTATAGTCTCCACTGAGAAAAGAAAACTTCACCACAAAACCATTGAACTTGATGGAAACAAGGTTGAATGGAGACAAGAAGTCATTATCTAGGTTTGACTCCAGGCAGTGAATTCCTGTGAAACGAACACGAAAAGGAGGTCATATACAAAGCAAAAATGGCTTCGATGGTGTGCAGGAATCTGGCAGGAAAAAATTGGAGATGTAGACCGGGAACTTCAAAATAGCATTTGGAATAGCATCTTCTGTTGATATCTTTGTTTAAAGCCCAATTGTGGTTTAGGAAGCACGTTATGTTTGTTAAGAACTTCAATTTGATTTCAATGATAATCTTAATAGGTTCATCTACGTTCCAATAGAGAGTTTCAGTGCTGAGTGAATTTTCCCACATACTTTCGGGATTGTCACATAAATGGTTGGCCTGTTTTTCCAAACAATAAGCTTATGATCCTATAAAAAGAGGACATACATGGGACATTTTAACAATAAGTGGGTTCTCTCCATAGTAATATTTCCTATCAACAATGTATACTTTGGCAAGTTTATCTGATACCGTGAAAGGAATGCAGTCGAAAACATTCGACATTGCCACGTTCAACTATGAAAAAACTGAAGTGCTTACTATGTAGTGATAATAATTATAAATGGGTCTTTTTATTATTAACAATATTAAAAATATGATAAGGCGTTAATTTTATGATGTGCTTGTTTCCTTGGATTTATTCTATTAACATTATTTTTTCAATTTATGAATATTTGAAGAGAACACTTTTCCAAATTTGTTATGGGTTTTTTCGAAACGAAAACCATAATGACCACACCCTCCGAATTACATAATTGGTGATTTGTTTCGACCAGCTGACTTCTTATTGGCAAGCGCGTGCGTGAGATCTTCCCCCTCACTTCGTCAATTGACTGATATTGATTTATCCAGTGGCGTTGGTATTGTCAGTTACCTTTGTATTTTCAGTTTTACTTGGTAAAATAGGTACCGTACGCCATTTGTACGTTTGACAGATAGGCGCCATGTTTTTGCTCGCCTTTTACCGATGCCGCATAGCTTCAGATAAACTTGCCAAACTATACTGTGTAATAAAAAGTGAATACAGTTCAAAAGTAAATGAAAAGTGATTCTTACATTTGCAAGATTCGTTTTGTATTTCTCGTCAGTTGTCATTTCTCATTGTTTGCCTAACACTTGTTGAATGTATTGGTTTTAGTGACCTACTTTTCATAACTTCCATCATCGTGAGATTTCCTTAAAAGACGTAGGAATAAAAATTGTACTAGTAAATATACGATGCTCGATTATACGGAAAATATCAATTTCAATATAATTTGATTCGTATCTTATTGAAAACTGCGTTGACAGCCATCAAGAAGTAAGTTTACGCGTATCAGAACTGCTCGAAGGCTTCGGATATCATGAATATAAAATTGGAACTTTGGAAGCGGATAGATTCGATCGTTGTCTTTATAGGTGTACAGTAATATACTGTATTCTGGAAATAAAGGTTTTGAATCTGAGCAAAATATCAAGCGTCAAAATAAATCTTTAAACGAGAAAATATACCAGTTCTAATAAATTAACTGTCAATTTACAGAAGACAAAAATTATGCAATTTTCTAGAGGAGGTTTCCGGAAACCTAACTTTGATTTTTATTTCAACAACCAATTGATTCCTACAACCAATAAATATCCATATTCAGGTGTAGTAATAATAATAATAATAATAATAACTTTATTGCTTATAGAAAACAATGTTTACAGCAAGGTTAGTGTGTGATAATATACAAAAATTTTTTTTTTCAAGTTTACAAGACAGTTTGTAATAAAAAATGAAAACAAAATGAAATGACCTCAATTTGAGAATATTTTAAAGGTAGCAGCATATAGTTTTTTCCTCGGATAGGTTTATATTTTGTAGAGCATTTACTAATGTTTCAAAATTTTGCAGACAGGATATGTTTTGTTTCATAACTGTATATATCGGACACTCAAACAAAATATGAAAAATAGTTTCTTTCTCGTCCAGGTTACAAACAGTACATGTTAAAGTAGGATCTATACTATAGGTTATGCCGTTTAATGTGAACCTCATTTAAAATCGATTAACCGTACGGAGTTGTGCTAAAGTACGAGTGATCTAAATTGGAGACTTCAACAGTAAATAATTGCTTGGTTCACGTGTTGTGGTGAAAACATTATAATTATAGAGCCATGAAAGGGTACGCTGACGATGTAGCGATATCGGATTGGTGCAGAAAGGTATGATATTTGGAAAATAGTAGTTTTTTTTGTGCTGTTAGATGACCATAAGATAATTGATTCCATAACTGCAGTGATTCAACGTCAACAAAAAATTGTTTGATTTTGGATGCCCAATTATACTTTGTGGTAGCGGAATTCATAATACGTAGCTGTTGCTCAAAACAAAGTCTGGGATAGCGAAATTTTTCCATTTGAAGAATCTTCAGTAACCAATTTATTGTCATTTTAAAAACATTGTACGACAACTTAACTCTTCCTGTTTCTATCCGAATAACAGAGTCCGGAGTATTAACCGCTACTAAAAAGATTCGTTTCAGGAAATGTATTTGCACCCTTTCTAGTGCATCCAAATAACGAGGACCCCAAACAGAGACACTGTTAAACATAACGCTTAACGCTAGAGATTCAAATAGTTTGATTCTAGGGTACCACATGTCAATTTTTGCCTTACACATCACAGGAATGAGAGCGCCAACGGCTTATTTACCTTTTTTTACAGTTGCAGTTGACATTTCACTGAATAAGCCAGAGGTAGAAAACGTTACACCTAAATATGTATATGTATTACTCAATTCTATGATCTCGTTCTTAAAATAAAATTTGTAATTCGGTTTTTGGAATCCACCTTTAGAAAACCTAACAATTTTTGTTTTCTTAAGATTAACAGTTAAAAGATTTGTGTCAGTATATTTTTCCAACATTTTCAGTTTCCTTGCAACATCAATTTCAGAATGAGCCAGGATAACGAGATCATCAGCATACATGAGTGTTAGAACATCATTTTTGTTATCGATATTTACACCTTGAGCTCCTTGAGCATAAAAGTAGTCCTCCAAATCGGCGATAAACAGAGCAAATGAAAGGGGAGTTAGATCATATAATTTTGTCAAGCCGTCAGAACCTTTTATTTGAACAGTGGCTTGTGAATAAAGTGTTCTTATTAAGCGAATAATTTTTGACGAGACTTCAATATTGAATAGTTTCAGCCATAATAAATTGTGCTGGACTGAGTCAAAAGCTCTTTTGAAATTGACAAAAATTGCAAACACTTTTCGGCTTTTATGTCTAATATGTAGATTAATAACAGAGCTTAAAGTGAAAACATCGTCGATACACCCTCGGCCTGCATGAAAGCCAGACTGACACTCTGGCATAACTCCGCAGTTATCAACCCATAAAGATAATCTGTTTAGAATAACAGTTGTGAAAATTTTAGTACAGCAATTCACCAAAGCCAAACCTCTATAATTATCAGGTGTATCAGATGGGCCTCCTTTATGCAACATAGACAATAAAATGTTAGACCACGAATTGGGAATTATTGAGGAATCAAAGATTGAGTTGAACAAAGAAGTTAAATATATAACCCAGTTATGTGGAAGGTTCTTGTAAAATTCGAAGGAAATGCCATCAGCTCCTGGAGACTTATTATTTTTACATTTATACAGTACATCATATATTATATTCAGGTGTAGTCTTCCCTTCATCAGGTCTATTTAATGAAATGGCCCAATCAAGTGTCAACAAAGGTAAGCAGGCAATAGGTTCTCTTTTACCTATAATGGCTAAAACAAAAATTGATACTTAGCAACCTAGAATCAAATTCTTGGAGTCACTCGCCCTCAGTGTCATGTTTAATTGTATTTCTGTTTGGGGAGTGAGGTATTTGGATATTTTAGGAAGAATTCAGCTATATTTCCTGAAAAGAGTTCTTTTAGTTCCTATCAATACTCCAGATGCTATACTCCGTTTAGAGACTGGAAGAGTCAAGTTTGCATTTAATATTTTTAAAATGTCTCTCAACTGGATACACAAAATACTAAAAATGGATAATCATCGCTATCCTAAGCTCTGTTTTAAACAACAACTGCGTTTGGTCAACTCTACAGATGTGAAGTATAACTGGATAGTTCAGTTGAAAAAGTTCTTTGTTGATATTGACTGTGACCATATATGGAACAATTTGAATCATCCTTCTTTTATATCGCAGAGGAAATATTTGTTGTCCAAATATTATACATATTTACATGTATCAGGTCAGTGTTGTGTCTCGATATTCTTTCATGTATTTGTATTCTTTTTTTCCTACCACCTGTGAACCAAGCACGTACCTGGCTTTAAAATTACCCACCCAGGTTACCCGCACTCTTGCTTAATTGCGTATGTCTAACCATTTTAAAATTAAATTCACATTAAATGGTATTGGATACATTATTGACCCTGAATTGGATTGTACTGTTTGTAATATTCATGGAAAGGAAACTATTTTCCACTTACTGTTTGATTGTCCGATTTATACAACAATGAAACGGAACATCCCTTGCCTTGAAGATGTGAACTCACTGCTTCATGCCTTAAATAAAATCACAATTTTTGAGGCTAGGAAAATTGCGGAATACATTTGGAATATATTGAAATTACGCCAATTTGTCTTAAATGAATAATGTTTTGTGTGTAGTTGTTAAGATTCGCTTAACCTTTCCCATTTTAAAAATACTTTTTTTATATATAGAATTATATTGTACCTTGCTGTAACATTGTTTCAGAAGCAATAAAATCATTATTATTATTATTATTATTATTAAACGAGAACAGACCGATATTTGTGTATTAATTCTACATACCGATAATAATAATTTATCCTTGAATCACTCGAGAACATATTAATCCCTCCAGACTTGGTACATTCATATAAACTATCTAAGTGCATTAGACAGCCTAACTGAGCTCGTAACAAATTATGACGAATATTACATAGCCATTACTGGTAAATGTCGTATCTAGAGGGCTAATGTGGACGAAATTAATACATTTCCGCAATACTGTCATTACAGTTACTGTGTTTAACAAGTTAGATCAAAACTTCTTAATCTAATGATACGTTCACTCTAGTTTCATTTGCCATTATTGAGAGTGTTATTATTGTTTTAAATCTGCTTTGGAACTACTCATGTATTGCTTGGTGGGATAGTGAAAAGTCTCGCATTTTTTCAGTGTTTGAAGTTATTTTATAGAATTCATAAGATAAGAGAAATGTCACACCAAAAACCTAACACATATCACTTATTTTACAAATAACGAGATTGGCATAATTGATTAAGCACGACGTTTTGACAGGCCAGTATCTTGGTATGGTTTTAGCACTGGAACTGAAACTCACCGGAAGCCAAGGGAAGCTTCTAAAGCGGACATAGGTTTCAAAATCCAAAGGGTAAGAGAGATGTCTAGAAATATCGTGCGTCTACATAAAATAATAACTCTCCTAGAACTTCAAGATTGACGAGGTGTATTATTCCTTTTACATCAGTGCGACTATGATCTATTTTCTGTCCTAGTCTCTTTTGCTTCAATTTTCCATTTCTTTTGTCTCTGTTCCCTCCTTCTGCTTCGTGGTTTTCCTCTTGTTTTCGTCATTAATGGAACCCACGCTGTTATTCTGTTTAATATTTTTTCTCATGATGGGTCCCATTCACTCCAGTCTCCTTGCTTTTATAAATCGGAACTATATTTTCTCAACCTGTTTCCTTTTCTATTCCTATGTTTATTTTTTATATTATTTCTCCACTTCTTGTTATGTCTGGTTTAAGTATTGCTCTCAATTTTTTTTTTCTTTCCAGTATTTCTAGATATTCTACATCTTTTTTGTTCATAGTGGTTGTTTCAAGGGCGTGAGTAATGACTGGTCTGATAAAAGTCTCATTGATTTATATCTCTGTTTCTTGCTTAATGGCATAGATTTTGATAGTTTCTTATGCAAACCAAGAATTTGTCTTCCTTCCAATATTCTTTCTTTTATCTTGTCCATATACGTTCCTTAGTAATTGAAGCTTGATACAATCCCTCACTTGTACTTTATGATTCTTTAGTAAATTATGGAATCAAACAATTGTATTTTGTGGAATCTACATTATATTTAAACTTAAAGTGACGCGTTTCTTACAATCTCACAATTTCAAATATAAATAATAGACATGACTTTTCTATATTTCACAAACCATCACATACAGACATTACAATTCATAATAGTTTCAGTCCACCCAATCATTCATAGATTAGCAGCTTTCAATAGTATGATACATAGACTTTTAAGAGTTCCATTGAATATTGACAATTACAATAAATAACTAAATATAATATAATAATAATTACGATCCAAATTTAATTGACAACATCATAAATAAAAAGATACGAAAACATACTCTAGGAAATACTTCCTCCTGATAAAAACAAAAATAACCAATTTGAAAGCTTAACTTACTTTGGAATACATCCTTTAAAATAAAATCATTTTTAGCAACTTTAGACTTGAATATTTGCTTCAAAACCGACAACAATTTATCCAAATTCATTAAAAACAACAAATCCAAATCTTCAAAGCTGAATAAATTTATAGTTATAAACTAT
>CAJUYG010000711.1:74284-91084 GCA_910591675.1 Galerucella calmariensis | reverse complement strand
CAAAGCTGAATAAATTTATAGTTATAAACTATATATATATATATATATATATATATATATATAAACTTTATAAACTAAAATTTTCTCGAAAACTCCAGAAAAGTGAGTATCTAGAGGAGTGGTGAGTCAAAGTGAATTAAAATGAATTGCCAGACGGGACTTATCCAATTATGCCAAAAAAGCCAACAAAATTACACTCAGTAGACTCTGTACGATCCTAAGAGCAGGCATGGGACTATATAGGGCTCGTATCAAAGGCATGGGAGAAAGTGATTGTAAGTCCATGATGTCATTTATACCTGAGAGATTCGAGAAATTGGCAGACATCCACTTGAAAGAAAGGACGTTAGTAGAAAAACCGATCAATATAATAAGAGATTGGAGAAATTTATAGAAAAACCGTATAATATAATATAAAGAAACAATATATATTTTGCATTTAAATTTATTCCCAGAATAATTTTCTGATTTTTGATTGTACTTTATGCATCTTTAACGAGGACATATTATCCATCACACATAGTTTAACTCACTACCCTTTTAGTTCTTTTTTTCAGCTGTTTGGATGAAAAATATATAACGCACGTTCACAGAAATATTTATGATGCATTTTTGCATTTTCCGGTGCTTATATGATTATTGTTCATAATTTTTGAATAAAATTAAAACTGTCAACGGACATTCGGAAACACAATTCATATAAATAATGATACAAAATATGGCGAACGGAACTCGTAAATTTAATAAACTCTACATGCGTTTGCTGGTATTTTCAAAAATGTGAACATTTATTGTTCCCGGATGACAGAGGCGTAACGCAGTATATAATGTAATTGTGTATGAATATAAATATCGTGAATAATTTGCCGTGAAAAATTATGCGGAAGAGAGTTTAGATTTTGTTAAAAAAAATTAGTGGTATGCATTTTGCAGCCATTTATTCATAATTTCCTAAGAAAGATGTTATAATATATTATTTAACAAGTATATAATGATGGATGGTTATTATCCCCAAGGATTAGTCATTATATGTCTCACCACTAGCTGTGAAGTTGAAAATTATTGCTGCTTCTAGCCGACAGATAAGTTGGTAAGTGGTTAATAGTTTTCTTTATTATTAATCAAGGTCAGTAATGGACAAATTCAAATATTTTGTAAATTCAGGAATAGTCGTTCTACAGAAACTTGTGAAACATAATTTTGTATACCCAGGAGATTGTCTTTACATATTTGCTGCTTGAAATCACCTATCAAGATACAATTATTTGAAAAAAATGCCATTAGTTTAAAATTCGCGCTCAACCGAAAATGACTGATGACATAACGAGTACGTTGATACTATATCGAAAACTGACAGTGTACTTGTCAGTCAGACGACGGGGTAAACGCTTTTCGTGGTGCGTTTGTGAATTATTTCCAATTTCGGTCTTAAATTTGACTAGTAGTGGAAAAAATTGTATTTACACCATGGTGGTGGAGACATTTGTAAGCCTCGCACCTTATTCCGCTCAAGCCCCTCGCGAAATAATTTTGGTGCTCGTTCGTTCAATAATAATAGTCTCCACCACCTTGGTGTATAATTACTAGAGTTTGTTCAGCCATCCTTTGCCGTTACGTCATACATTGTCCAGCTTGCTCACTCATTCATGAAATGGATGAGACGGAATTATAAGGTTATTAACGTATTTCTCATCTAAGGTCGACATAAATTATATCGGTTACTTTTGACAGTTCAGTTGTTATATTTTGAAAACAATTCTTAACATACCTATGTCATTGATTATAATTTTGAGGTTAAGTGTAAAGAACACTCAAGTATAAGATATACGTAAAACAGCAGAATTCGTCACCGATTATGACGTAACGGCAAAGGATGGTTGAACAAACTCTATTAAAGTTAACGTTCGATGAAACTATATATATTATAATATTTCGAGGGTAGATAGCATGTATCATCACCATGTATCATTATTTTACAGCACACCATGAGCTTTTATCAGTGACATTTTTATTGAACGCAACCTATTATCTGATACTGTATCACAAAATATAATCACACACACATACATAGCATTAAAAGCAATTTTATACGATAATAAAACGTTTTATGATACTGGAGTGTGTATTGTTTTGTAGTTAATTGAATTCCCACTGAAACAAAAGTTACGTTTAATCCAATTATTTCACAGTTAATCCTGAAATTTAACTTAACAGCTAAATAAACAGACTAGCAATTTGTGTTGAAAGCACGCTAATAGAAAACTGCTGAAAATTGAACATTCAAAATATATAAAACGACCGTTCAACCGCGAATTAAGGACAATAAATGGTGTAATCCATTTATATTAACTTGGGACTTCCAAGCTTAGAACGTACAAAAAATCACATCATTTGATAAAAAAGGTAGAACGTGTCGCGGGACACACGGTGGGAACTTTAGTTCCTTTTAAGCAAAAATTATGTAATACATCTGACGTTATAAATAAACGATTTGCATATTCTATGGTGGTCGAGTAGTAAGCATACCAGACTTTCACGCAGTAGACCCGGGTTCGATTCCCAGTGAGGAAGTTTTTTTTTTAATTGTTAATTTTATTTTTAAATGATTATTCTGCTTGTTATTAATAACGACAACAGGTAGACGTTTGAAATATTTAGCAGAATATTAATTATTATAGATAATGGTACAGTATAGTCAAGCAGCCATTAAGGCACTGAGCTCTTGTGTAATCAGTTCCAAAATGGTGTGGGAATGCCTAGACAAACTCAATGAACTAGGCGAGAACAACATAGTCACCTTACTATGGATTCCAGGACACACTGGAATAGAAGGAAATGAAATAGCAGATAAACTAGCAAAGAGAGGGACTGAAATACCTTTCTGGGGGCCCGAACCCTTTTGCGGAATCAGCTCCAATGTAATATTGGAAGAAATAAGTAATGCCGAGAAAAAGAGAAGATCTGACCATTGGAAAGATCTAGTAGTGCTTATACAATCAAAGACTCTTCTGGGTGACTACAACCTGTTGAGATCAAAAGAATGCATTAGTCAAAGTAAAACTGCGCTGAGAATTTTGACAGGGATCCTAACGGGACATTGTCGCCTGAATGGGCACCTGAAAAAGCTCAAAATAGTGGAGGAAGAAGAATGCAGATTTTGTGGAATGGAAGAAGAAACCTCCATCCACATACTTTCCAACTGCACAGCACTCCAGAATCCTAGAGCACAGCACCTGGGAGATTACTGGATAGAAGAGGAACATTTGCCTAAGTTGAAGCCTGCAGACATCCTAAAATTCCTTCGGGAAATCGGACTAAAGGAACTACTAGTTTCTGAGACTCTCCTCAGAAACTGAGTAGAAGTAAGGGGGCACAATAGACCTTTTAGGTCTCAGTGAATGTCACCCCAAAAATCACACATACATACATACATAATGGTACAGTACCCTTCATGAGGGAGTCCGACTGGCAACATCTATTTATAACAGCATCGAATATTTAAAAAAGGAAACCGTAGCATTATACAAATTGGACATTCAAGAACTGTACGTTTACCACAAAATTAGTGGAAACATAAAATTGGATTGTTAAATTTTTAATTCGAAGTTATATTACAGTTTATAGAAATTTTTATTCTCTAGATTTTTTCTTAAGTGGGTCGTAGAAAAAATATGCTGCTCGACTCGTGTGGATTGTCCATATCGCACTTGAACGATTGAGCATCGTCCTCGTACGATATGGCCATCATATCCACACTAGTTGCACAAACTACTATTTTTTCAAAATATGCCCTTTTACATTTAAAAACAACCTGCCAAATGTCAAATCAATTTATCCATCCAATTTAAAATTATCGAATTAAAACATTCAAGTTTTCAAAATTTTAACACCCTGTATTTCGAAAAGTAAATGTGCTAGACCCCTTAATCGCGCAAAAAAGATTATGGAAATAATAGTAAAAATTTATCCGAACAAATTCAAAAAGATCATCAGCACTGCGAATACCAGCTCTGCATAGAATTTTAATATAGCATCGGTGGTTCAGTGGTAGAATGCTCGCATTCCACGCGGGCGGGCCGGGTTCGAATCCCGGCCGGAGCATAGGAATCGCTGCTTCATAAACGAGAGAGGCTAAGGAGAGAGCACAAGCACGCAAGCAAGGGACATAACGAAGCAACGTAACATAACATAGCGTAACGTAACGCGTAACGGTCAGATCTTTTGCGTCGCAACCCCTGGTCGCTCAAACATAACCTGACGTAAAGAACTAAAGTTCCAAAAAAATGATTAAATTCTAGTGAAATGAATTGTTTTCATTTTTATATTTAGTCTACTCGTATTTCGAACCGCCCATTCCTATTAAAACGTTCACGGATTTGATCGAATCGCTCTTACGAATCAGCGAATTATTATCGGCATTCTCTATTACGGTCGTTTATCTCAATCGAAAAAATAGCGGTTGATCTCTTTGTTGGTACAGAAACAAAGCAATTTAATATATCAACTATATATTTTGTTGTATTTTGACACAAAGCAGACCCTGATACAGCTCCTATTATTTATCTCGTACTTCTTCGTTTGGTCCCCTTGACGATCCAATTCATCGTCTGTGGATAATTCTGCTGAGGTTTTTACGATTTTTCATTTAGAATAAAGGTTATCATCACCTCTCAATTTTGTGGTAGGTATGCTGCTGAATTTTTAAATTTAAATTCAGTTTTTAGAGGAAAATACTTATTTTTAAAGTATACCGTTTATTTTGTTAAGCTTCCTTTGCACTTCGTCCACTTTGTCCAAACAAAACTTGTGATTGAAAAATAATATGAAAAATCTCCAGTATAAAAAGCATAGAGAATAATATCATGAAAACACGTTTTGTGCTGATGAAGTTGATGAGGTGCAACGAAAGCTTAACAAAATAAAGTATGCACTTTTAAAAAAAAGTTTACTCCAAAAAACCACAATATATCATCAGACTTATTGTATGACTAGAGATGAACAATACTGGTTGATAATTTGAATTTCCACACATATGATGAGTCCATAGCCTCAATTACCGAACGCCCTAATGCAGGAAGGCAACGGTTTTAAAGGAATTAGAAAAATAAGAAATATCAACGACTATTGACAACACATTTCCTCATAGAGATACTACAGATAGAGACACCAAGCCATGGGCTGTTGTGTGAGTGGGAATATTGGTCTTGACTCTAGTGAGAGTGGAAGAGACAGAGGATCAGAGGGTTTTCTGTCGTTGTCCGTGTCTATAACATGCGCACCATTGGAGAAAGTCAGCCAGAACCTCTTACAGGCTGACGGGTCTCTGACATTTTATCTCTGTATCTCTCTCTCAGTGGCTGACGGGTTCCGAGCTGGTTTCTTGCCTCCATCTGTAACATATTTTTTGCCTTTCGGTTGAATGCCTCAGCTGTCAGGCCTTTTCGGATGGGTTTAAAGCCCAATTTTTCAACTCAAGGTCATTCTATGAGCATTCACTTCTGTTTTGTGGTAACCAATGGAAACTATACCTTGTTTTTAAACTAGAAGAAGCATTGTAAGAAGCCTCAATCACAGTACGTTCCGAAAGGGTCGTGTACAGATGCATTGAACTGATTGACAATAACGTGAAAGTCGTATTCTACTGCTCCCAGTAGTCGTGGCAAATGCAGAATCAAGGAATGTCTGAATATAAAATCATCATTTGCCGCAGGCCTTGGCAAAAGTGCCACATTATTGTGAGAAAACGTAAGGTTATGATAAGCAGGCTAACGGGTCTCTGACTTTCTATCTCTTTATTACAGGCTGACAGGCTCCGAACTGGTTCCTTGTCTCTATCTGTAGCATCTCTATCTTCTTGTCTGTTTCATTGCCTCAGCTGTCAAGCCTCTTTGGATGGGTTTGAAGCCTAATTTTTCAATTCAAGGTCATTCTATGAACTTCCACTTCTGTTTTGTGGTGAACAATGGAAACTATACCTTATCTTTGGACGGGGAGGAGCATTGTAAAAAACGTAATCACACTATGTTCCGGAAGGGTCGTGTACAGATCCTTTGAATTGATGTATTGTGTTGCTTGCAGCTGTCGTCTCCAATAAAGAATCGAGGAATGTCTGAATATCAAATCATCATTGGCCACAGGCCATGGCGAAAGTGACACATTATTGTGAAAAAACGTACTGTTATAATAAGTAGTAGGTTTGTTCGTAGAACTGTCAGAAACTATCAGAAACCGTCAGAGGCATGCGCATTAATGAAAAGCGTTCGTAGAAACAGTTTGGCAGTTGGTGATTTGAAAATCCTTTGTTGAAAGAAATTTGCGGTTTCAGATCAGTTGCCAACTATCAGAATAATTTGCTAACGGAATCAAATTTTCAGTTTGAGCATGCGTATTGTGATGCAGTAGAAAGACATATTTTTACTATTTTTTTGTTATTGTGATTATTTTTTGACGTTTCTTGAAACCAACGAAATGCTTCTTTATTTGTCACAAGGGTAAGTTTCAACCAATTATGTAATTATTATAGTGGGATTATTCTCAGGAATAATCACTGTGGCTTTTATTTGCCTAGCAAGTGTCAGATAGTTGTCAAAATAATTACCTAATTGTGTCAACGCGATATATGAAATGGGTGAAAATTATCGGCTTAGTACCTTTTCTGATGCAGAAATAACAAATAGTTATTTATGTAACTAGTGTGTAAAGTAGCCTTTTTTTTGACGAATGTGAATATTGTCGGCGAATGCGACAATCACATGAGTGATTATGACGTTTATCAATTGCCAGTCTTGTCAGTTCATAATTAATTTGTTCCATGAACTGGTTTCATTAGGCAGTGATAATGTAATTAAAGTGTAGTTATAATGTAATGAAAATGTAATTATAATGCACGTTGCATGAATCGGCCTTTAAATGTATGTAGGGCTAAGACGTCGGTAAGTAGTTTTTACTTACCGACGTGTTAGACTTAGAATCCATTAAACACAACCTACCGTTCTGACAACCGATGCTGTGAATAAACAAAAAAGATCGATTGCGCAAAAAAGTAATAAATTTAATAATATAAACAATTTCACCAACATGCAAATTATATTTTAAACTGATCGCGAAGTATAAATGTCACTTTTGACATTTAGTTCATTTCGAAAAAATTTGAATTATTTTATTCGAAATTTATTTCAATACGAACGCGCAAAAAATGGTATAAGCATCTCGAACGTTAAGGGTAATACCGTTCTCCAGCAAAATTGGAAGCTTTGCTACGCTCAGCCTCCAAACATTGCTGTCGACCGATTCTAATACTTGATATACAATAGAAATTGTGAATCAAAAAATAATTTAGTCAAATATAACTCGCGAGTTCCATAAATTAGAAAATAATTCGACAGATTTTGTTCAAACTTGTTGCCTTTTGGAAAAAGCCACTCGAGCCCTGTGGGCTCTCGTGACCATTCCCTGTCAACAAGTTCACAAAAACAAGTTTCCAAAAAATCTGTCAAATTATTTTGAATTCATTCTCACTCTTTCGTTATATTATTACTGAAAAAAAAACACGGGAATATCTAACCAGTCAGTTCCTTCTGAAATAAAACGTGAGTGAAGTCAATTGTATGCTGTAATACCGGACATTTGAAAAAATCTCTGACCTTTTAATAGGATGGCCAAAGAATGACACACACATTACAAAATTATTTACTTATTCTTTATTTTCTCAGATGTATGACAATAATTCAAGCTCTTTTTCAAGTGATGAAGAGCTTTCAGTTCATTTTTAGATATCACTGTCAAATTGTCAAAATTTTCCATCCGTTCGCACAAAAAAAATTGTCAATTGATTTACAACTAATCACAAACGGAATGTCAGAGTTTGGAAAATTTCCAAATTTTCCAATTGATTGGAAATTCTTTCTACGATCAAACCCAGTTTATGCGAAATTTGTTAATACATTGTGATAAATGAGTTTGTAAAAAATGCAATTGTATGTTCAAATTATTCTTCAATGACATTTGAGGCTAAAGTATAGCAAAAACTCGAAATAAACACAAGTTTTGATAACGAAAATTACCATCATGTATGTATCTACAAAAATAAGATTTTACTTTGGTTTATTGCTCTCGGATGCCCTGGGAGCATATGAAAGCTACCTGCGAGAGATTTCCATGTTCATTTAAATGGAAGATCCTATCTAAGAGTTGAGTAGTCTGTTTTACATTTTTACTGCTCTGAAATATGGAACGATCGATCTCAACTGATCTGAAAATATTGAGAGAGCCAAGAGAGCACTCCTGAAAATATGTGGTGTTTCATCTGGATACACAATCAAGTACTCCAGTATTGCGATCATATTTAATGCCACATTACCTGTTTTGAACAATCTTCTGAGAAGTAGTCGTGCAATAAATGATTTTAGGTTTGCCATCTACCGCTATTCGATGAGGTGTGGTCGATTATATAATCGAAGAGAGATCGAGATTGTTTCCAGAGCAATTATAGTATCAATTTTTTCTAGGTGTATGACGAAATGAATCTCAGAGAATGATATCCGAGCATGGTCTATCTAACGGAATAAGTAATGCAAAACTTGGTTGAAATATAATACTTTGCTTAAATTAGAATAATTAATAACAAACGTAAACAATGATGGTGATGAAGATTTTTTATTTTAGCTTAACGGGCCTCGACAGCGCTGGTCATTGGCAAAAAAGAGAATACTTACAAATATCAACATGTTGAAAAACAATCATTACTATTTTCAAATTAGATTTTATGGTAAAGGTGAATAGCTTTCAGAAACTCTCAAGACTTTCTTGATGTCGGTGGAGCAGTGGAGTATTTCCTTGTGGTTAGGCCTTGGGTCAAATTGTTGATATGTAGCGGAAAATTGTTTGCAGTCAGTCAATGCTTAACGGTCACTATATCACTACAGCTATGGCAAACGGTACGATTTCCTGAAGACATTAGATATCCGTGTGTGAGTTTGGTGTGACAGAGGTTATGTGGATCGACGCATAACCATATACACCGACAGTCAGGCAGCAATTGAAGCCCTGAGTGACTATATCATCAACTCAGGACTTGCTGACGAATGTCGTGAACGACTTGCTGATCTTGCAGGTCGGAACGCAGTGCGGTTAGAATGGATTCCGGCCTACTCCGGTTTTGAAGGCAACGAAATGGTGGATGGACTGGCTGCGGAAGGGGCGGCAGCTCCTTTCTGCGGCTCGGGCCCGACCCTCGGCCTAACAAAACAAACAATACGCAAGGAGATAAGAAAGTAGCTGGAGAACCAGCACCTCGCTCATTGGCATGCTCTGCAGAGTCCTAGACAATCCAAACTTCTACTGAAGGGATGGACTGATGGACACGCTGGGGCAGGTATTGAACTACCAAGGAGAAGGTTGAGGAAGATAGCAGGACTCCTAACAGGACACTGCTGGGTGAGGAAGCACCTCTACAACCTAGGAGTAGAGGAAAGTCCCCTATGTAGGGGTTGCGGCATGACTGACGAAACATCAGTCCATGTTCTCTTAGAGTGTCCACACTGGGCTGTACTACGCAGGCGAATCTTCGGAGTCCCTGTCATGGCGCCTGGGGACACAAGCAGGCATCCACTGAAAAAGGTTGTGGCCTTTATTGAAGGGCTCGGCTTCATGGATGTCTAGGTAGCAAGAATGGCATCATGGGCTCGCCAGTGGCCTCAGTGCCGGAACCTTGGCTTGAGTTTGTCTAGGTCAAGGCTCGCCTGCACATTTAGTAGTAGTAGTAGTACTAGTTGGTGCTGCTGATTCGGATTCTTCTGATTATAGTAGCCTCTCTCTGGGTTAATAGAGTCGAGGAAGAGAGGATAAGTGGATGGATGGATATCATGAAGTGCTGTCATGCTATTACGCCATAGATGTTGCCAAAGTTCTTGCGTGTTTGAAGTGGGACTTAAGGTCGGTTGCGAGCTGGACAATGTTTTTTGGGTTTTTACTAGAGGCAGCTTCTTTGGCGTGGCCTTCCGCAATTTCATAACCATCAATTCCAATGTGAGAAGGAAGCCAGATGAGAGAGAGTGTTATATCTTGAGCAACGAGAGTTTGATAGATGTCGTGTATGTTCTGGAGTCAGTGATGATTGTCTTGATTAACTAAATGGAGGAAAGGGAGTCAATGCGATATTTTTGTGTGATAGCAAAATGCATTTGGAAGCTTGAAAGATGCTTCATAGCTTGCCTTTTGAACGCTATACACTGGAAGTAGAGTGAGGAAGCTTATGAGTTCATGCTTCGTAGTAACTGTACAACCAGGAGTCAGTTTTGATAGCATCTGTATATAGCATTGAATCGTAAGATTTAACCGATGAATATTTCAATATAATTAAAGACGACGTTGTGTTTTATTTGAGTTTTATCAAAAGTTGTATGGAACAGGTAGCAATCTGATCAATTACAAGTCAGCAGAATACCAACTTAAATTCAAATTGCTTCTCTTATTTTGAAAATGGTCTATTGCTGTTTTGAATTTTAATTTCAAACGTTGATTACTACCAAATGGAACTGCTTCAATTTTGTACAAGTACTTCAAGTAGGACTAATGTTCTAGACTCAACTTTTCTGGTATGTACTGCGGTTGGAGTTTACTTAAAAAAACTCAATAAATTTACTCAATTTTTTTATGAAACACCCAATTTTTGGTGAAAATCATGTATTTAACTCATTTTCAAACTTTGCTAGATTTCATTATGAGACGTAATTGCTTGAAAAATGGAATCTTTCGATGTTCTTGTGGTATAAATGTCAATTTTGAATGTATTATTACTGAAACGATTGATAATTTATGTTCTGATAACGACCCAGTGACACCTACGGCATAACGACTTCGACAATTGTGGAACTAGCCAAACGTTGCATTCATAATAATAATAATAATAAAGGTCTTTATTAACAAGTTTTTATAGTTACAAAAAAAAAACAATAACATTAACAGTCGGGCGAGGTTCAAATTACCCACTTGTGACAGCGGGCGTCTGTTCTACCACCTAACCCTTAACCCATGCTCAGCCCTTTAAGAGATGGGATGGAATCAAAGGATACAGTCTTGCTAGGATCACCCTGGGCGACCCTGGGAAGCTGGCGCCGAATGAATATTTGGCAATGAACAGGAAAAACCTACGTTTAACAGTAGAATTTCTGACTGGTCACTGTCAACTAAATAAACACCTCCATACTATGGGGCTAGTGGACACACCCCTATGCAGGATGTGTGAACAGGAAGATGAAACTGTCAGGCATGTCTTATGCGAATGTCTGGAGTTATCGTCAATAAGAAAGTGTGTGTTTGGTGAGTCTTGGCCTACACCTGCCGATATAAAGGAGATGTCTCCTAGTGATCTATCCACCTTCCTGGGAAGGACAGGATGGACGATGACCTAGGAGGACAACTCCTCGGAAGGATGTACAATGGGTCACATGTGGCCTAAGTGCTGTGAGCCTACACTCTCCCTCCCTACTCTACAGAAACAGAGAGATAAAAATACTACCAAATGGAACTGCTTCAATCTTGTACGAGTACTTCAAGTAGAACTATTGTTCTCTACTCAACTTTTCTGGTATGTACTGCGGCTGGACGTTTACTTGAAAAAACTCAATAAATTTAGTCAATTATTTTATAAAACACCCAATTTTTGGTGAAAATCATGTATTTAACTCTCTTCCAAACTTTGCTAGGTTTCATAATGAGACGTATTCGCTTGCAAAATAAAATCTTTCCATGTTCTTGTGGTATAAATGTCAATTTTGAATGTATTCACTGAAAAGATTGATAATTTATGTTCTGATAACGTATGAATTTCACGTAGAAACAACCACTCGGCAATATCGAAAAACGATTTTCTTAGCTACGAACAGAATTTAACATAATGTCATCGGCGCTCGGGAAAATTTCAAACTCCATTAACCGGTCAATTTATAAAACTAGTCAGTCGTTGTCTGTGTCGCAAATACCAGTCACGTGTTATCAATATAAAATATCCATAGAAATCAATGACCGGGATTTTCCGCGTGGCAAAAAAGTCTGATCAAATTTGTTTTCCCGATGGCGAATTCTAAAAAAAATGTATCACCTGTCGTTCATGAATATTAACACTTTTGCGGTGTGAAAATCGTAGACAGACTCAAATTAATTATGATGGATGATATCTACATAGAAGGGAGATTTTTGGGGACAGTTATTCGGGGTCGATGACCGATAAAAAGTTTTGGAGTATTTAATGGATTTGGATTTGGAAATGATGGAGAGTTGTTTTTGGAAGTTTAAAAAATGGCTTGTAAACTCCAGTTCCCTTCTTTTTTAGATGTATTATTGGCAGTGGCGGCTCGTGAACTTCTTAAGAGAGGAGGCTGGACATGAATTATACTCTACTCAACCAGTTAATTTAACCTTTGCGCAGCGACTGTACCAGCTACTTCAGTGACAAAATCAATTTTTGTCCAGTAAAAACCAACGTGGAGGTATAGAGTTTCTCTTGCCAACAAATTTTTTTTGTTCTGATAATTCATTGTGAGTGCTATTTTATAAAAAAAAATTATATTCCAAAACTAAGTTATCTAAAAGTGTATTGGAAATCTCTTTTGAAAAACATTCGAAAAAGCTTTTATTTGTCAAGTCGAAAAACCTCAATTCATGTATATCGGAGAATCGAATCTCAATTTGACCTTCAATAGTATCTAAAATTTCATAAGAAAGTTGTTTATAATGTGGTTTCTTGTTTTCCTCCTTTTCACGAGGGGAGCCTAATCAGTTGATAAATTTTCAAATAAAATATTAAAATGCAATTCTGTATTACGAAAACCTGAAATTTTATCAATGAGATGTTTCAAACGCTCTCTTGAATAAATTATATCAGTGAATTCATGTTGTAAAATTTGAATAATAACATCTGTTTGTTCAAATATCAATTTAAAAGTATATCAAGAGAAAACAAAACTCAATTATTCCCGCTAATCATTTATGAAAAAACAAGCACGCTAGAAGCTAGCCTACCAAGAGTGTTGTAATTTCCGCTATTTTTTACGGTATTAGCAATTGGACTGGTAGAAAAAACGGCAACTGTGTTGAGCAGCACGTGTTTCGAAAGAGATGTTTGTGAAATCTAGCTAGCCTCAGGGCACTGTTGTCAGATTATGAAATAAGTAATGAAAACGGGGAATTGATTGTGAAATTAAGAAATTTTAAGTAAACGGGAAATAAAATGAAGAATAATCAACAAAATATTCCTGGTGCTATTTGATGGATAAATTGCTAAGCCTCCTCAGCCTCCTTCGAGGAGCCGCCACTGGTTATTGGGAGTGTTTAAAGATGCCACAGGCATGATCTTGCCTTAACTGATATCTTAGAAATGGTTGACGAACTCAAATTTGTTCATAATTACGTATTGAAATTTATAAATGAAAAAGCTTACTTATTATAATCATTACCGATGATTTGTTTTATTAATAAATAATGGAGGATTTGTTTCTGCTATGATTGTTAATTTTGAATAAAATGTTTCAATGATAAACAAATCATATAATACGCCAACTTTGCAATGATAATCACTAAGTTTAATTAATAATTATAACTTGCTTTGATTATTATTATAAATGGTACAGTGTCTGTTAATAAATCTTTTTGTATCACTATAACATTCAATAAATCCATTTGTTTGTTATAAACCTACGTTATACATATGAGCAAAATATTGTTTCATAGTTAATCTTGTTTGTTATAAATCAACAAACTGTCATGCGCGTTACCTTAGTTTGCACATGTGATGCAGCTTCCCTTATTCCTTTTAGATTTGCTGTGTATCGTCGTAAATAATAATCTTTTCCTCCGTTTCAGTAGTGAGTTGTGTTTTTGCCGTTAAGAAATTTTTATGTTCAATTATATTATTTGGATATTAGCAATTGTGTGGCAGCGTAGGGGTGGGTAAATAGTTAAGTGTTTAATGAGTATGTGCTTGAACTGGTGATTCTATTTGTATTTGGATAATATACCAAAATAATGGCGGACGGCGGTGTATGTGTCGACTTCGGTAGCACCCCCATGAGCGCATTCCTTGAAGATGTGGAACCAATGCTGAGATATTTGCAAATTTCGAACGTAAGTACATAGACAGTGAAAATACCTATATTATATGTCGTATTTAATTGTACCTAATTGTGAATACCTATTCTTTAGAAGAAAGGAAATAATTCCGACTCCTCTTTTTCCATGAATGATCAATATTTCTTATACGATGGAATGATATTTCCTGGAATTTCTTGAAACACAGTTTCTTTATATAATTATATTGTATTTTTTGTTAAAATTATAATGGAAAAAATTGAATATATTGAAGAAAAGCAGAACAATTTATCATTTATATATTTAAAAAAACTGTAATGGTGTAGAAAACAAATAATAGGTAGGTATAGCTATAAACACTAAAAAGAGCAGAGAAATTTTCAAAAATGTCTTAACACCTATTTCATCAACTGCAATGAGTTGCCATCTCCAGTAAGATCCTCTAAAAGTAATCAATGTATTAGCAGAAATCACCAAAGGCTGAGATGGTTTCACTAACTGCCAATCATGATAACTTTTCGGGTCAACTGAAGACAGCAGTCTAGTTGCTGAAGTAAGTATTTGGACATCAATCTATAAATATTGGTAAGAAAATGTAAAAAATATTTGTTTATTATCAATAAAGGGGCTTTTGTCATGTTTCCATTTTGAACAAATATATGGGTATAGTAATTGAATCTGGAATAACAGTGGCGGAATATGTAATAACTATATACAATGGCTTAATAATAATAAATAACATACGGTGTGGTGGAAAAACATATATTCTTAGTGATTAATCATTTTTTCATTAACACAAAATATACATTTATTGTTAATAACTAATTATTATGAGAAAATATTCTCATGTAATAGTGAATAACTCTTTATTTATAAAGTGAAAACAAATAATTTGTTTTTTACTAACAAACGTTTAATAAGCCATATTTCGATAACGGATTTGGTAATAGTTAATTAGTCTTAGTGATTGTAACCAAACTGTTCTTCCAGTGTACCAGCTCAATCAAACCGAAAAAGTTTGGCAAGAATTTGGAGCTTACGTTCCCATTGTCTCAATATAAGAGAAATAATATGTTTTTTTTGGTATGGTAATATATAGAAAACCTTGTTTATTAAGAAAAGTTGGGTATAATTTGTTTTGATATTTTGTCTATGATTTAATTGGAAAAAATTGAAAAACCATGTTTGGAGTTTGTCTAATATCTCTGGAACTAGCAAAGATATTTCAAATTTACCAAAATGTTCCTCCATTTAATCGATATTGCATTTATAACGATGAATAATATATTTGTATACGTCAATTGAATCCGGTCCAAACTGTATTGTTCCCAACAGTTAATACTTTGTGGAAAAATGAATATTTTATGAATATTTATTGAAAACAATCGTAGCTTGTATGCAAACTAAGCTATTGTTCGAAACCAATACAAGTCTCGCTCATTATTTTCAATTTTTTTAACGATAACGTAGCGTCGTTTGCATTTTTGATCAACCAGTTATCGCTTAAAAGTTACATTTTAGCAGGCCGCGAAGCCATAAGCCAGATTGGATTGGCGTTTAATGGAAATATTATGCATAGAGCAAATAGAAAAAGAAAGCCCGTTGCAGCCATTCGAATCTCCCTTGATTATGCTGTTCATTATACCGAACGTATACCAATAACGATTCTAGAGAAGTATATCCTAATATGAATGTTTTTCGCTTTTTATTGAATATTTTCCGAACGAAAACTGGTTTTATTTAGGAAAATAGTGTTTAAGTTGTATTTCCACATATTATGCTGAATAAAATATCTTGAGGCTGGTGTCTAAATTCTTCGAAAATTGATTGATGCTGTCAAATTTTTAGTCTGTTTTTATTGTGTAGTCATGGAACAGCTTGAGAATATCCACAAAACAGTCTAACCTGTTTTGTGAGAATATCACAACATTATTATAAACAACGTCAGTTTTTTGTGTTCCCGAGTTAGCTTTAACAACGACCATGGATGACATTTAAGAAATTGAGAAACAAAACCAGTTTTCTTTAGAAATATTGGAAGAGTAGGTATTGATTGATTGCTGAAACTAACTTAAGAGCGATATCAAATTTTGAAGAGTGACGTAAAACGGAAAATCTTTCTATTAAAGAATATAGTAATGCCCGATTTCGCCAACCATTTCCAAAAGTTTGGTAATATCTAAGTCGGATTTAATAATTCCTAGATGTAATTTACGTTCAATTCACCTGAAAATTATAAGAAATATCTAATATTATCACTTTCAGATATTACTTAGCGCATGGTGAATTCCGTTTTAGATATCACCCAACTTTATTAAGTGGCTGGTGAAATCGAACATTGGTAATTCAAATGAACAAAAACAAAAATATCTTTATGGCAAATACAAATTCCACTCCGCTATGAAATAACTGTGAACCCATCTGCTGCGATCGCTGAAATTCTTCTTCCATATTTTGACCTAACCCAACCAAGACTTCCACCTCCTTAGGTTATTCGGAGTCTGTTCTGTGGCTTCAGCTATCTTGCCTATTCAGACGTCACGCTTGCAGATGGCGCTTCAGGTGGATAGGTCTGAAACCTCATTTTTTCGTCCTAGGTAATCCTTTAAACTTCCACTTTTATAGGTTTGCTTGTTTTGTAGGCATCTATAGATCATTTAATAACCAGGAGGAGTAATTTGAAAAGGCTTACTCATACCACTAAAAGTTACCAGA
>CAJUYG010000711.1:21904-64040 GCA_910591675.1 Galerucella calmariensis | reverse complement strand
ATTGATCTTGCTCCCCATATTCTCTTGACTTGCCTATTGTTGTTCATCCTTGCCAAATGACCAAACCATCTTAGTTGCTGTCTTTCTATACTACTTAATATCGATTCCATTTCTAGAGCATCTCTTATATTCTCATTTCGTTTTCTATCTCTTTTTTTATTCCCTCTATGCCCCTTAAAAATTTCATTTCGACAGCTTGTATTTTACTTTTCTGCTGCTTAGATCTGATAATGTCCAGCTTTCACATCTATATGTAAGAATAGGTTTGACGACTGTTTTATATACTGTCGGCTTTGTTTTCTTGGCTATCTCTTTTTTCCAAATAAATGTTTTATTCAATGTATAATACAACTTTATCGCGCTCTCTACCCTATTGTTTATTTCTGCTTCATTTTTTCCATTCTCCTGTATTGTAACTCCTAGGTACTTGAAACTATTGGTTTGTTTCATTTCTTTGTTATCTAAATTTATTGTTGTTTGGATGTCATTTTTGCCTATTATCATTACTTTTGTTTTGTCTACGTTTATTTTTAAATTTCTTCGTTTTAGTGCCAAATACCATTTATCAAGGTTATATTTCAAATCTTCCTTGCTTTTGGCACAGACCATTGAGTCATCTGCAAATGCCATTTCTGTTACATAGATTGGTTCCAAATTTCTGTATCCAAGTAAAAGTTTCTTGATAGCGGGTTTTATTTCCTTGATTACGTCATCCAGAACTATATTTTCGGATGCTACTTTGTTTAATAGGTGAGTTAATGTTTTTAAGCCGTAATTTCGTAAATTTAACAACATTTCTGCTTTAATTCCAACATGCCCCGCTGCCTTGCCTCTTTTTAAATCTCTTACTGCCATTTTTACTTCTTCTAGTTGAAAATTTATGTGATCGTTCCACTCTGTTTCCGTTTCTTCACAGCTATCTATCATTTCAGTTTCCCTTATAGCCCTTGTATTTAGTGTTTCATCGGAATATTCTTCCCATCGTGTCATTATCTCCTTTGTTTCTGTTAATATTTTCCCTTGTTTCGTAGCTATATTAGTACTATTATGTTGCTTGCCTGTTCTGAGTGTTTTTATTGTATTGTAAAACAATTTTTGATTCCTATAGCTGTCTCTTTCCAATTTTTCCCCGAATTTTACCCAAGATTTTTGTTTTGCGCTGTTAACTGTCTCTTACTTTTTGTCTCTGTATCTTGTATACCTTGTAAGTATCAGTATTTCTGTTGTTCAAGTATTTGTGCCATAATTGTTTTTTCATTTTAATTTCCGATTTAATTTCCTCACTCCACCAATTTGTCTTCTTTTTGTTTTTGTCTACTATTGTAGTTCCACATGTATCAGTGGCTGTTTTTATTATGACATCTTTAAAATATTTCCATAAATTTTCTAGGTCTAGGTTACCAATGCTGTTGTACTGCACTTGGAACTCCTCTTCAGTGAGAGCTTCGAATTTTTTAGCTGTTTCCTTCCCCCAACTTATAAGGTTTTATTGTAGTTTTGCGTATGACATTTTTCTCGGCTATCTTCGTTTTTTTATCTTCTGCTTTTATTCTTACCTCAGATATCAGAAGATAGCGATCCGTATATAGTTCTGCCCCTCTCTTGACTCTGGTATCCAATATTTATTTTCTGTTTTCGCTATTTACTATAACATAATCTATTATAGATTTTTCATTTCTGCTTGGCATCTCTCTGGTATATTTATATATATCTTTATGGCTAATAGTATATTAAGTATCAAGAACGGTAAGGGTTGTTTACTGGTCGACAGCAATTTTGCTGGAGACCGGTATTACCCTTAACGTTCGAAATGCTTATACCATTTTTTGCGCGATCGTAGTGAAATATTCGAATTTCGAATAAAATAATTAAAATTTCTTCGAAATGAACGAAATGTCAAAAGAGACATTTATAGTTCTCGATCAGTTTAAAATATAATTTGCATTTTGGTGAAATTGTTTTCATGCTATTTATTACTTTTCATATTGTTCTGTTCGATTCTGTTCATTAGAAAATATTAATCTTCTTATTTTTTTGGTTTCTTTTGTGTAATGAATGGAGTAATATATTATTTAGGACCACTTAAATGTATGTAGGGCTAGGACGTAGTTTACTTACCGACGTCTGAACGGTAAGTAAATCACTTACCGACGTGTTAGACTTAGAAACCAGTAAACACAACCTACTGACTTGACAACCGATGCTGTAAATAACAAAAACGATGGATCGCGCAAAAAATATGTGTTTGTTATTATGAATTCGTTGGTTGAACAAAAATTAATCAATCTTCGTCCATTTCCATTTCTTGTGTCTTCTCCTCGCATTCCAATTGTTTGTCCTGATTCTTCATCTCTTTTCCCAACTCTACTGTTGATGTCCCCAATTGTTAATAATCTTCCAGATGTATGTTCAATTGTTTCTGTTAATTGCTCCCAAAATTCGTCTTCCACTTGTGCTTTTTCGACTTCTCCTGGTCCATACACTACTACTATGGTTGTCTTTAATTTAAATAGTCGCTAATAGAGCGTTGGTCCTGTCAAATAGGAAACAAAAGTATAATTGGTTGATAACTGATATTTCATACGCGAAAGAAATAAGTGTTCCAGTCGGAATTTCAATTTTTTTTAGTTATACCAGATCCATTTTTGATCCTTTCATCCATTTTCTCCGAGAATGGATGTTCCGAACGCCTAGAATCAGAAGGTCTAGGGAATAATTGTCGACTCTCGACCTATATATTTCGGTGTTACCCTAAGGAGAAATAAAGACTTCAATCGTCACTTTTTTCTCCTTTTTCCATTACAACACTATCATTAATAACACCCCAGACACTTTTATTCGACCCACCAAAAAAAAAAATCGTGATATAAGAAGGTATTAATGACTAATCTTTTTTTTCCTCGGAAAATGAGCTTCAAATTCATAAAACGATTTAAATGTCATGAATAAATTTAAATTTCAAAGCCTTTGTAGAGCTAGTTAAAATAAGCAGAAATCACATTTCCTAATTTTTGTGGAAAACTATGGAGGTCTTATTAAGGTTATCAACGATGGAGAGAGAAAAACGACACACCCTCAGTAAATAGGGGATCTGAGCTCCGGCCTACCGGGCTTAGAGATGAGGTCGAGCTTTGGAGGAGAACTCTAGTATAACAGGGAGCACACAGCATAGATCTGCAAGGGTCGCAGTGGGAAAGGTCATAAAACCATATAGTTTACATATCAATTTTAATCTAATAGTCACATGTCCTTTCTGTAACATCATAAACGTAAGAAAAAGAAACTATCAAGTGCCATAGGTAGCGCAGTAAAGTGTGATGAGACAGCCGCATAAGTTTCAATAGCAGTATAAACTTCGTAGTCTCCGAGACTCTCCCATGTGTTTTCAAGCAGGTGATCTAAGATCTATTGTTGAAAATAACCTACATTCGGAAGTGAGTTTTCGTTTGATAAAAGGAGACATTCATTCATATACCTACTCTTTTATACGATTATTCCCTTCGGTCGCATTTGAATGAGTGTCTGATTTCGGTATATGAAAAATGAAAAATTAAATTTCCCGAAAAAAAAAGACTTGAAATATGGATGAATATACCCAAAGGTATCTAGTAAGGAAAACCTCACGTTGAAATTAGTTCACATAACATTTACATAATTAAATTTGATATGACATGACAAATGAACGCCGATAGGTGGTTTCAGGTGCCTACAGAAAAAGTAGATTTGATGCGAGTTTTAATTTCGATGGAATGTCCTGAAGTAGATGAAAAATTAATCAAATTTGAAATTTCTCACTCGAATTTTCCGCTTCGCCTTTTACATTAGCGCTACTTTCGTGAAAAATTATTGAAGTCACATCATTACAACAACAAAAAGGTATACTTGTTAGTATCCCCAAATATTAACCGGTTTTAGAGATAAATACATTTTACTGATTAACTACATGATTATTATTTAATGGAATTACGCACGAAAAATGTAGTTGTGTATGATATTGTAATTATTTTTGCCAAAATAAACAATTGCTCAAGGAGACTGAACACAGCTGATAGCTCTATTGTATTCAATAGTATTAAACCACAATGCTTCTGCAATATCTTCAATTTTTCACTTTTTGATAGCACTTCAGCTGATATTATCAAGAATTATTGTACCGGGTGAATCAATAAGGGTGGAGAGATATCACATCCTGGAGACCGTATGTTCTAGAGTTTGAGGAAAACATTTTCATAAGAGAATTAGCCCTGAAAAACTATAAGAAATATTCTAGAGCGCGCTGGGTGACGCAATCTATATTTTGATTTCTCACGAAATATTTCTCAGTTTGGGTTGGGAAAAAATATCCACTTCAGATACTACTGTACTTATTCTACAACTTTTGTTGGGAATTTTCAATTTAAAAATGAAAAAATCCCAACATCCCAACAATTTGTATCCTTTGAACTATGAGTTCTCAACCAGTACTTCTAGTTGACTAAAAAGATTTCGAACCACATAATATTGGGCAAAATTAACCATATGATATTAGGAATATTGCACAATTCTCAAATACTCTGTTGCTTCAAAGGGATTGGTGAACGAACAGCAGCAAACCTCTCCAAATATAAAAATTTGAATATTTTTAATTGGGCGTGAAGTTAATAACTAGAAACTATAGTTAGACTTGTCTATTCTACCAAAAATTAATTTCAAATTTTTTTAACTCATTTTATTTTCGAAATGGTGATCGCTGAGTTGACGCTATGATAAAAATGAAAACCTCAATAATATTATCCTAAAAACTGTCCAGAATGTCATTAATAATATTCAATTTGTATTCAATCATCTTTACATATATACAAGCTTGTCTTAACGTGCTCCACCAGTTGCTCCCCCTTTTCCAGTATCCGTTTCAGACTTCGGGGCAGGTTGTGATTAAATACGAAATCAATCTTTTTCTGCTCCACGCAAGTTGTCAGCGTTAGATCCTGCCAATTTAATAGAGTATTTCGACGAACATTCTAACTCGGGCAAAGCTTACGCTTTTTATGTGTTCAAACAACATTTTCGCTCCTTTTTGTGTGGAGGATTTGATAAAATTGTCTGGCGGATGATAAATAACCTGACAGGCGCTCTGGGTACACATAGTACGATTTGAATAATAATATAACACGTTTTGTTATCTGAATTGGAAAATCTCAATATGTAATTTCATTTCTCACTAATATATACAGGCAAAAAATGGCTTTCTAACAATGTGGGGGGTATTTATAGAAATCAAAATAACCAACTAATTTGAGTGAGTACTACTAAAGTGATATTAAAATGAATTAAATATACAGTATGCTAATCTAACAACTGTTAGTACCATGCACTGAACAAATAGCTGGTGTAGTTAAGTGAGACTTAACATCAACCCCACCAAAATCTTGATTCCTTCAATGGAAAAAGGAATCTCAACCTTAAAGCCCTCGAACTTGATGGGAATGGGGATGTCCGCAAGGGGGTGTTCTTTCGCCCACATTGTGGAACCTAGTCATTGACAAGCTAATAACCCTTTTAAACGGTGAGGGCTTTTCAACGATTGGGTATGCCGATGATATCGTTGTCCTTGTTGTTGGAAGGCACATTACCGTTCTCAGGGACCTCATGCAAAGGGCTCTGAATAGGGTACATGGGTGGTGTAACGAACACGGACTTGCAGTTAATCCTGCCAAGGCTGAAATGGTTGCTTTCACCAAAAAGAGAGGTATAAGACCTGAGGGTCTAAATCTTGATGGATGCCGGTGGTTAAACAGGTGGAGTATCTAGGAGTGATCCTTGATAAATCACTGACGTGGAAGGCTCATCTTGATAGTCGCCTAAGCAAGGTGACAAACACGTATTGGGCCTGTAGGAGAGCCATTGGTCCCAGGTGGGTACTGACCCCCAAAACGATCATATGGTTCTATAGAGTGATTATGCTGCCCATGGTCACATATGCGGCTCTGGTCTGGTGGCCGAGGGTAACCTTGGTCACGGCTAGATCGCAACTGGCACGCCTTCAAAGGGTGGTCAGTTTGGGGGCAACTGGCTGCATGAAGACTACACCAACTGTTGCGATGGAGGTGATTCCTGGTCTACGGCCTCTCCACCATGTGATCGAGGCTGAGGCGGGGAGGGCTTTTCTGCGTTTGAAACGGTTGGGATACGTGCGAAGAGGGGAAGAGCGCAGGCACGTCAAGAAGCCCCTGCTCCTGGAAGATATTCCAGTTCTGGCTCGAGCGGCTGATGAATGCCTGCGTAAGTACTTCGCTACCCCATACAAGGCCATGATACGGGACAGAGAGTCCTGGGAAAAAGAGGGGAATACACAGCCTAATGGGACCGTCTGGTACACAGATGGCTCATGCTCCGGTGATAGAGCAGGGGCTGGACTTTACCCCAAGAACCCAAGAACACAGGTTTGTGTACCATTGGGTGAGGGTGTATCTGCATATCAGGCCGAGATATATGCTATCTTGGAATGTGCGCAGATAAACCTAGACAGAGGTTATGTGGATCGACGCATAACCATATACTCCGACAGTCAGGTGGTTATACCAGCAACTCAGGACTTGCTAATGAATGTCGAGAACGACTTGCTAATCTTGCAAGGCGGAACGTGGTGCGGCTAGAATGGATTCCAGCCCACTCTGGTTTTGAAGGCAACGAGATAGCGGATGCACTGGCTGCGGAAGGGGCGGCAGCTCCTTTCTGCGGCCCGGGCCCGACCCTGGGCCTAACAAAACAAAAAATACGCAAGGAGACGAAGAAGTGGTTGATGAATCAGCACCCCGCTCATTGGAATGCTCTGCAGGGTCCTAGACAATCCAAACTTCTACTGAAGGGATCGACTGATGGACACGCCAGGGCAGTCACTGAACTACCAAGGAATAGGCTGAGGAAGATAGCAGGACTCCTTACAGGGCACTGCTGTATGAGGAAACACCTCCACAACTTATGTGTAGAGGAAAGTTCCCTATGTAGGGGTTGCGGCATGACTGACGAAACGTCAGTCCATGTTCTCTTAGAGTGTCCACACTGGGCTATACTACGCAGGCGAATCTTCGGAGTCCCTGTTATGGCCCCTGGAGACACAAGCAGACATCCATTGAGAAAGGTTGAGACCTTTATTGAAGGGCTCGGTTTCATGGATGCCTAGGTAGCAGGAATGGCACAATGGGCCCGCCAGTGGCCTCAGTGTCGGAACCTTGGCTTGAGTTGTCCAGGACAAGGCTCGCCTGCACATTTAGTAGTAGTAGTATAACCAATTTTATTGTTTTTTCCATTTAAAAACTTTGTCATAAATATCAATAGGTATATGAAAGATTTCCGGGAAAAAAATATTTCCCATCACAAATTTATAGCAGGGTCTTATTATCTTTATAATTTGGATATATTGGAGAAAAAACTTCAAGTGGATTGATAACAACCGAAAATCAATTTTATTAATTGCAGAAGGCGGCAATTCGCACAATCGATAATGCGGATGAAGATGTCACGTGTTATCCTCTCTTTAAAAAATACGGGATTCTGCCGCTCCCTTGTGTGTTTATTTCACAGACAATCTTATACATCCATGAACACGAGGATATTTATAATTACGACACAAGGGGCGCGATGAGTTTCTTACTGGTGAAATTTTAATTACAAGCTTCACAAAATAATTGTGATGAGAGATTGTACTACAAATTACAGAAATACACTAATAGTAATTTAAAAAAGGGGAGATTGCATTCGCTTATAAAATATTTCTTCCAGATTGTTATGAATCCATATCTGGAAGTTAATAATAGATCATTGTTTGGCTAGTAGGAAAATTTCAACATTCCCGTACGACTGGGAAAATACCCTTGTTTTTTGTATCATTTTAAAGTTTGTTTTGGTTCGCAATATAAATAACATGAGCTTTATCATATATTTACAATAAATTTTAATCATTAAAAAGTAGATTAACCTAGGAAAAATCACATTGAAGATCAAAAGAATATATTATCAAGAGCTTTTCAAGTAATTTGCTAGATAACTTCAGAGAAAACACATAAAATTCATTAAATACGGAGCCCTATGATTTTTACGGGGGATATAAAAACGGATCATTAAGCACGAAATTGCAGTTTTGATAACCTTTCCGAACTCGAAGTGAATTAAAAATCTTCATAATCGTTAATTTGAACAACGTACATTTAAATTTCCTACAACGAGGATGATCTTGAAGGAATAAAAATAATATGCAAAGGAGAACTTTCATCATCTATACCCTGAGTACGTTCGTTATCAAATATTTATTAATTGTTTACTTCCAACGTTTCGGTAGCGTTAAGGTGCCGTTATCAATAATTATATTTTATTATATTGCAGAAAATTCCTGTCAAATCTTCTTAAGGTACATTCACAGTAGGTTTATTATTATCTTCGATAAAAATAATTATGAATGGATAAACATTTTATTCACAACCATATATGTAATGCTGTCATTACTAACGTCATTGAAGGTTAGAAAGTGACATATTACACCTCTACTTCCCGCCCTCACTTTCCACCCTCTTAAATAATGTGACGTTAATACCATCTATTTCAGATGAATATTTTTCATATTCAAAAATATAACACATTGATAAGTATCATAATACCTATTTCTGAAGGGGTACAATCCATCAATTCTCCATCGGAGGACATTTTTCTTGATTCATTATTCGCGAACTTAATATCCATCCGACTTTATCTGTGTTCGGAACGAAACAAAGATTTCTTAATTTCAATCGGGATATGATGGTTGTAAGTAAAATAGTATACAAACCTCGGGAGGAGGTTACATTCATGTCTTGAGATAATAGCTAACCTCGACGCTTCGCGTCTGGGTTAACTAACTAATCTCTCGACAGTAATGAGACTCTTCCCACCTCGGTGAGTAATATACTATTGTGTGATTATACTAACAGTATGTTATTTTGTTCACATGACGGTTCAAACATAGTTCCACACAATAGTTAAGCAAAGTATATTAGTAATTTCAATCTATGCATAGAAATCGCTGATTCGGAAAAGCTTGCAGTTTATTGTTATTGATTTGCTATTAATAAATATAAATTGCTTCAACCACATATCATTATGTTGATTAGATTCTTCTATTTTCTCGATGTTGTATAAACAAGTGTAGAAGTCGAGCTCACGAGTTTCATTTCACAATAATTATATAGTATATCTCGACAAAGCTTGACTTTACATTATATCAAAGTAATTGAAACTGCAGATATTATGAAAACACTACAAATAAATGAATCACCAGGTTACGACAACATCGGATGTGAGGCCATAAAAGAAATAGGAAACGAAATTGACCTCTCACTTACTCTTTTAATTGAAACTATATTTGAAAATGTTATTTTTCCAGCTGAAGTAAAATAATCGAATGTGATTCCTGTTTTTAAAAAGGTAGTCAAACATGAAACTAATAATCACCGACTTATTTACCACCTTTGCCAAAATTGTAGAAGCATTTAAAACTAGATTGGAAAAATGAATCACTGAGAATACATTATCAGCTCAAATCAATACGGTGTTTACATTGATCTAGCAAATGCCTTAGATACAGTATGTCATGTACAGATGCCGGAGATCTTCGAACAAATTGGTATTAGAGGAACAATTGAGGTTTAAGATCAAAAATTATGAAAGCTTTGATGAAGTTCTCGAATTTGGGGTCACTCAGTGAACCATTATTTTACCTATATTATTTTTGCTATTTTTGAACAAATTACTAGCTAAGAACGATATTGAAGGAGAAGTGATTCAACCAAAAGCTGGTGAAATGTAGAAGAAATATGCGAAACTGATTCCGATAACCTTTTCGATTAATTTTCACATAAGCAGCTGACAGAAATGTGAAGCTTGGACATCTAGAGGAGGGCATATTGGTTAAAATCCAAACGTGAAAAGGTGCGAGTCCATCGGTATACACTCTGAGTAAAAACCTAGTATAAAATGCGAATTTATGTAAAGCGATTAGTCAGCTGTAATATCTAATTAATTGCCTGAATTACCTTCAACTAAACTTGTTTGAACAACTATACAATACAGTATAGAACACAACATGCATTAGACAGTAGACCACATCGATAGATGTATTGAATTCCTCTCATAAGTCTCAAATAGTGATGAGCAAAGCAAGACCAAGACCAAGACTCGAACAGTCTCGGTCTTGGTCTTGGTCTTGCTGTATTTTGTTTGGTCTTGGTTTTAGTTTTAGTCTTGGTCTTGCCATAATTTCTTAACGAACATCTTTCAAAACATTTTGTGAACATTTTATTTTCATGCAACAAACATTTTCAAACCCAAATTCACTATCTTTGAATTCAAAAAAGTTCATTAAGACATTATGTACTCTTCGAACATTTTCGTAGATCCTTTTTTTTAAACAGTGATTTCTTTGTTTTTTTATGTATATCGTTAAAATCTAGTAAGGAAAACTGACAATTCGACATGCCAACTTATATTGTTCCAAGAAAAGCATATGTTGACGCTGTTACAAATATTTTATCTCATATAGTTACTGTGAAAAATAATTTTTGGTTGAGTCTTGCGTATTTAGTCTTGGTCTTGCATAGTCGGTCTTGGTATTATTTCGTTCTTGTTCATTCTGTCTTGGTCTTGCGAGTCGAAGAATGGTTTTGGTCTCGGTCTTGGTCTTGCTTTTTCGCAAGACCAAGACCAATTTTGTTCATCACTAGTCTCAAATACTAAAATGAACAATTTATTTCAAAGATAATGTACGAGTACTCGATAACATTGGCTCCTTCAGGAATAATGTGACATTGATATTTTTCTACTCTGTAAGCTGTATTTAGTTGGGTATTACAAAGGCTAAGATGATTTTTTAATTATTAAATTGTTTACCGATATTGATATACAAAAAAATTTAATTGTAATAACCTGACAAATTGGGAATCATGATAGTATTGATCTAAGAACCTATTTTCAATTTATGGATTTGAGATTTAGGATTATAATAAAATGTAAAAGTAGAAAATAAAATAATCTAGATACAGAGTATATAGAACGATTCACCTTATCATGATAATCCTTTGCCTCCTATATACTTTGTCAATATTGAACTGGGCATACTTTCTTATGGCGTGAATTACAGCTTGAAGATTATTGGGGGTTTTTTCCGAGCTTTCATCTCGTACCCTACTATCCAAGCTTTTGAGCCGTCTGTGCACCATTAAACAGCGTTCCCCCCCATTACATCTTGCTGCTTAAATTAATAACGAATTTCTTAGAAAATGTATACTTTCTCATCATACCATCTTCCATTGATTGTCTAGCTATCCAATTTTTAGCGTCAGTTGGGAAAAACGGAAAACATTAATAACTCCTCTATAATCCTACCGTTTGGAAACGAGAATGAAAAAAAGCATTGTGGTTTGATTCTAATTGAAATTATATTCAATAATTTGGTGAAGTTTATAAATATTTTTTATGGAATTTTAGTAGATGCAATAGAAAACGTCTCTACTGAAAAAGGAGAAATATGAAAATCACTCTATAGTGTGTACTATAAAAAGACCTCTTTAATGTCGTTTGGATAGATTATTCGCTTCATACAGCACAAAAAGAATGTTTTGAAATACAAATCCAAACCATATGTTGTACTTTTTAATAACTTTCAACTGAATTCATTCCATTTCTACGTTTAGTTTCCTGAAAATATTCAACTTCTGCTTTCCAAGAAAACATCATTTTCATCTCCTCTGAACTTTACAAACTAACTGAAAGCCACTTATTTATAAAAAGTGATCTACTCCGATATTCACCAGTATCCCCTCTGTATAACGTATTAAAACAAACAGCGACAGAAGATTAATACCAAAACTTTGATTTTGATCTTTTTATAATTCCGATAATAATACAGAAATATGTTTAAAAGGAATACGAGCGTTACCTTAATAATAATTATAACAACACAACAAAGTTCTTCGACAGAAAGCTTTCAGAAAGTCAATTTTCATATCTCTTTGAGTCTTGCTTTAAAACGCAAACTTTGAAAAGATTAATTAGGGAAAAACTCCCAACCTCGTGCTTATCTCTACCAAGACATTCCACTTTTCAAATGAGGGTGATATTTTGGAAAGAGACCTAAACATTTGACAGAATTCGATAACAAAAGACATCGTTTCTTAATTAGAGAGTGATTTGATTAAAGATATGTTTGTTTTGTACAATTCAAATTAATATTCTCATCAAAATTACTCTTAATATGCAGAAAATATCACTCACAGGCGGCAAGAACCATTGGGGGACGTGTTCAAGTTGCTCTAGTTGCATTTTGTTAGAATTAATCGATATTTTAAATTGAAAACCAATTATAGAAACCATATGTGCCAAAATTTACGTCAACAAAGTCGACTCTGTTCACGCATCCAGTACTGGACCTTTTGTCTAGGACTTTTTCGTAAAAGCTTCAATACATTTCATAGTAATAAATCAGAAAACTTGTCAACAGTATACACGGTAAGACTTTCGATTGCTGTTGCCTGGAATTATAGTAGTAATATAATAGTACTGTAGAAAGCGACCTGTACAATTTTCTAGTGTACATAGTACCAGTACAGGATCATTTGAAGTGGGGTTATTGAAGTTTTACTACAGTTTCCTATAATATTGTCGTATTCAATGATGCGCGTTACCAATAGATATCGCAGAGTGATAATTATTCTAACGCTTTGTAAGGTTTCAAATAGTATATTACACACCGAAGTGGGAAGAGTTTCATAACTGTCGAGCTAGCTATCATCTCGAGATCAAATGAAACTTCCTACCGAGGTTTGTATACTATTTTATTCACATCCATCATATCCCGATCAAAATTAATAAATCTATGTTTCGTTCTGAACACATCTAAAATATTACATTGGACAACTGTCACAAATATAAATAAAATGTCAGATAAAGTCTGATGGATATTAAGTTCGCGAATAATAAATCAAGGAAAATGTCATCCGATGAAGAATTGATGAATTGTACCCCTCCAGAAATAGGTATTGTAACGTTTATTCTAATTCATATTTACAATTAATTTATATTTACAGATTTATATTCAAATACAGTCCTAATTTAATAATTTATATAATACACTAAACACACACTAACTATAATTTATATGAGAGTCACTTAATAAACACTTCATCGAGGCGCGATTGCTTTCTTTCAGTATCAACACTAACTGACTAACTAACTCCTCTGCGATGCTCGTGGCCTATTTATACTCGCACGTCTTGTAGTTCTAGGAATCTCTCGAAGTTCTGGTGGATGCGCTGGGTTTTTCCAGATGTTACGTATTCCAGATTATTCTCGAAAATAAGGCGGAGGAGCCATAGTCGTATCATATGGGAATTTCACTGGGGGCACTAATTGAGCACATTTAATGCAGCACCTCGCGTAACAGTATTATAATATTTATCAATGTGTTATATTTTAAATATAAAAAATATTCATCTAAAATAAATAATATTAGGTAACGATCACATTATTTTAGAGGGCGGGGTGAGGGCGGGAAGTAAAGGTGTGTAACATGACTTTTTTCAACCTTCAATGACGTTAGTAATAACAGCATTACATATACCTATGGTTGTGAATAAAATATTTTTCAAAAACATTAACCGTTCAACTGGGAACCAACAGCTACTTCCCGGGCTATCGGCACAAACGGATATTGGGTTACACTTTAAAGTCAAAGGGAGCAGATATATTTACAAAATATTTAACACCAACCATTCTGGTTTGCGATTAGAAGGAACAACATAACTTGTAGTTGTTGCTCCTCAGTTGAACAGTTGTTGATGTCTTTGGAAAATATTTTACAAAACTTATAACCTTATAACCTTTATTATTATTCTGCGATATTTAGAGTTATTGAATTCAGCCGTTTGTTTACTTTCTATTCAATTTAAATCAATGGTGTGTCCGTTTTGGTAGATTAAGTATTGTTACCTACTCTTCACAGCTCTCGTTGTTTGAAAATTCGTTTTTCTCAGCCCGTAACTGGTTAAAGTAACGGAAAAACACAATTTTCATGATATATTCATCAATTTGATATTAAAACATGTAAACTAAGAGATTTCTGGACAAACAAAAGAAAGTCTTTAGAGATAGGAAAAACTAGTGGGTGCTTATACGCCCCTTTGGTCAAATGCAGTAATTTTTGAATTTCCACATACAAAAATATTAACAACTTCCGAACTTCAGTTTTTTAGGGAAGTTTTCTAAACAATTCTGATCGACATCTTTTTCCCATTAAAAATCAGTATACCTGTGCAATGATATAGGAAACCAAGAAAAATTATATCCCCTGATCTTCTATATTGAATTATTCTCTCAAGTAGCAATTGTAAGGATCAGCAGATATAATTTCCCTGGGTTTCCTAACCATTGCACAGTTGCACTCTCTTTCACCTAGGGAACAATAGCCTAGTGGAGGAGAAAAGAAGTGTTTTCTGCTATTTAAAACCAAGCTTCCCCCCATGTTAACAGTACTGAGACGCCATCAATAGGCTACTACTTTAGGAATATCACAACCATTTGCCTGAACCAGAAATTTTTTTCACTGGACGTGAATAAATGAAGCGAGCTATGAGGGATACTATGCAGCATGAAGGGATTATTCCATAGAACTGACCAATGTTTGGAAAACTCCCCGTGAATGAGTTATTGAGATATTGTGAGAAAACTATTATCATTTTACCCAAATCACCAGCATACGTACCTCACTTTACACTTCTTCTTTTATTATATTCAATTTTGATTCAATTATGTTCCACTATTTACGAAACCATCTTGATTTTAAAAACATTTAATGGAGAAAGTTCATTTTGTTGATGTGTCACACAGACACGAAATGCCGAAGTCAAAGTCGAAAGACATTACAAAGCGTTGTTATCTGAAAGGACTGTCTTTTGAAGCTGTGAGATTTAGTTGGGTTTATTCCTCTACTAGAAATATAAAGCTCAATGGAAAATGTCAAGTATCAAAGTTTTTTTCGGTGGGTTAATAATTAGTCATTTGGTGCTGACAACTGAAAGGATATTTCTTTTTATTATGTACTTCAAAAGATTTAAAGGACAATTGGAAGGTTTTTTTTTGGCGAGAAAGACTGAATTTTTTTTGTTACCTAGATTTTAAAATTACCTACCAATTCGTATTCTTCTTTATTTTATACATTCCTTTTAATCCTCACATACTGGTTTTTGTTTTAACGGAAACTTCTAACATATTTCAATCTATTACTTTCGAATCTTAGTAAATTATGCAGATACTCGCAGCCTAAACTGTTTGTCTAAGATGAAAATTCACTGATAGTATGAGCAAATATATATATTTTTTGTTCGAAAAAAAATTCATGTCCAGGGTGGGTCAATGAAAATAGCCGTCGACCATATATTGGGATCGGTACAGCATTGGAAAGAAAAATCTATAGCACAAGAAAAGAAAAGTCTAAAACCTATTCACAGACTTGAAGGTGACCCGGAAATTATTGATATGTTTAACAGCCAAATAGATATGGAAGAATAAGAAAACATCGCTTGTCTGTCGCTTCTGCCATGGAAATCAAAGTAAGAAGTATGAAGCAACGTATCAATACTTCAAGAAATGGTGCTGACAAAGACTGCTACTGCAGTCTCAAAAACCGTGCCTTAGGTGTAGTTCCACTAAAAATCTGCAGTATTAAAGACCACATCAAGCTTATGGTGTGAATATTTCATAGAGGAAATAACTTTTTTTTCGGGTCGAGATGGGAAACTCATGTTCGACTGGGTCCTTAACCAGAACCCAGACAGTGTTGGACTCATCCCCACGGGAATGCCTACCAAGCAAACCCACCCTAATCTCGCCGTTACTCCCACCCTGGAATCAATACCCTAGCATACTTCAAGACGGGCGGCGGTCCCTCACACACTCTCCGTCATCTTCTCCCTTCTATTACTCCTACCTCTCACATGCCATGTCCAGTCCTTCTCTTTCCCTACTCATGCTCTCTACTACGCCACTTATCTCCATCCATTCCTCCTCGCCCCTCAACATAATCTCCATCATATTTTCCCAATACACCGCCTCTCCCAGTTTATTTTCCAACTTTTCAAAACTTCCTCGTTCTTCCAACATCTAAACACATGTCCCACATCATCCTTCACTTCACATCTCTCGCACACTCCAGTTTCTCTTTTCCAAATCTTGTGGAGGTAACCCACTCTCGACCCATGCTCGGTGAGCATCTGCGTCAAGAAGTAGTTCACCTCCCCTAATTTCCGGTCCACCCAATTTCTTCTGATCCCAATCGCTCCTTTTAACGCGCCCTTATACTCATCCCACCTTCTCTCCATTTCCTCATCCATCCATTCCTGTACTTCCTTTCTGTTCGCACCCCTCCAGCGTTTCTGTCTGGCTCTAGCCATCAAGTCCAATGGATAGGACCTTGACAGCACTGCTGCTGCCAGTCCACCCACTGTCCTATACGCCTGCACCACCCTCAGGAGTATCCTTCTCTGCACCCGCAGGAGTGGTCTAACCCTCGCATTCAGCCCTGCTTTCTCACCCCACACTTCCGCGCCATACAGCATACTCTGCTCCACCGTCCTACCAATTATCCTCCTCTTCCACTCTCCCGGTCCTTTCACATTACCCATTAATCTTCCCAGCCATGCTGCCCTTACTTTTGTCTTCTGTGTAGCCTTCAACATATGGGCTTTGAATGATAATTGGCTATCCAACGACACCCCTAGATATTTCACCGCTTTCCCCATCCGAATTTTCGTTCCCCTCACCATCACCCCTCACCTTCCTTGCTTTGCTCCGCCCCTTCACCAGTAGCCCCGCCGTCTTATTCCCAGCCATTTCCAGTCCACACCGCTCTATCTACTCCACAATCTTCCTACACATCCTCTTCGTCTTTCTTTCTATCTCCACCTCTCCTTTTGCTGTACATACCAAACATACATCGTCCGCATACACCGTAATCTCACATCCCTCTTCTTATGCTATCCCACAAACTTCATCAAACACACACTTCCAAAGCGTCGGTCCCAGAACCGAGCCCTGGGGCACTCCAATCTACGTCCCATACCTTCTCCCCCTAGTGTCAACTATCGCACGCCCCGTAAGGTAGTCCTCTACTAGATTAACTAGCCCCTCCCCTATAGAGGAAATCATAGATATTTCCAAGTATCCCAGCATTTTTGAGAAGTAATGACGGATATACCTAAACCCAAAAAATCGAATGTGTTTGACACGAAAAATCCTGTTTGAAACCCTGGATAATATTTATTTGATGAAAAAGGTTGTCATGACAATAAGAATTGCTGCCGTTCTACGATCCATAAACGGTACAAATTCATAGCATTACATGTGAATCAAAAGAGTTTAGATTGGATTAAATTATATATTCCATACAAATTGAACAGCTACTCTTCTAAATTTATTAAAATCAGTTTCCGTTTTCAAGGCGATAAAACTATTTATATGTAAAATAAAATGTATTATTCTCTCATTTTCTACCTGGAGAGTTAATCTCGTTTCGAAACGTTACCTACATTTTTGTGTTATTTACTATCATAAACGAAAATTCACGTTAGGTGCATCCTTTCATCAGCTCTAGAAGTCGGAATTCCATTTCAGAAAGTCCTTTGAAGTATCCACGAAACACCAGATAAGGTGTTTTTCATGCAAATTCTATCTTATTGAATCTGACTGACATTAGCCTTATACTCTTTCTTTTTTGTTGAAAATTTGCAACGAAATAAAGTAACTACCTTTATAGCGTCTTTGGAAGAATACAACCGCATAAATTCACCTTTTAGGTATATTGTGAAACCCAGTCGGTTTTGAAGAGCTGGCGGCAACGATTAGAATAATTTTTTTTCACCGAGGAAGTTTTTGACTCGATTTACATTAATTCAATGTGAGTGATTATATAGGGAAATCAACATTTTTAGAATACAATTCAAATTTCCCGCTACATCGCTAAAATTGTTACGTCGGCTGTAACATCACGCTTCCGAGCTTAGAACATAAAACAGACAGGAAGGACTCTTGTCATTCATTAGCTGTATAAGAAAATGCGACGTAAGTCGCCATTTGCAGCATCCTAATTATGACTAATTTGTGAAGTTGACGTTGACTGACGTAGATTATTTATGTAGTTTCTTTGGAGAAAGTAAGTTCAAACGAAACTATTATCAGATGGAGTATTATTGTATATTCGCATTTTCATCGCTCCTAAACATAATATATTCAATACATCTCAATAAGCTACAATTTTAAAATAAAATTTCACACATCCCATATCCCTATATATATATATATATATATTGTAATGGTTTTAATTTATTTGTGTTTTACTTTTATAAGTGATTTAATTATTTTTATTCTCAACCTTCAACTTACCCCTTTTTAAGCTAACTCACTATGCGGGAACATGAAAACTCCTACTCTCTTCGGGTTCTGGCGCCAAATAAAAAAAAATCCCTTTTCTATATAATATGTATAAGAATTATATAATTTAATTTATTATTAAATTTTAATTTTACTATATTCCCTGTCCCAAAAGATAATAGTAGACAAAATCTTTCCTTTTTTTAATGAAAATATTGTTCTTTATGGTTTTAATAGAAATTGATGCGCTCATGTATTTCTATGACCATAGAGAACACATGAAAAGTGTATGTCTATGACATTTAATCCTATATAACCTTAAATTTAATGTGCTGTGGCTGTGATTTAGAATAAGTTGTAATATTGTTGAAATAAAATTGATATTCGAAAAGAGCTATTTAATAAATTTAAATAAATTATAAACAAACACAATAAGTTACATGAATAAGTAGGTACAAAATTTTGAAGATTTCAGTAAAAAATATACTGTTAAAATGATTCGCTGTTCAACAAGAAACTTAACCTACAGAAAACAACATTTGGAATCTAAATCTAAAATAGTTTTTTTTTTTTTTTTAAATTGTCACGGAAAACGTTAATTGGCTGTACAGCTGACCGAATATTGTTTTTATCTATTTATTGGTACCAATAATTGAAAGTCACTAACCTTGTGCACTTATTTATGGAAATATCGGAGCGAGTATTGGAGTTCTAAACAATTTAGGATGGGATGGGATCTACTGGGTCAATTTCTGGATAATTTATTCTTTTCTTCTGGTGAGTATTCTTATTATTTTATTTGATCATTAATTCATCTCTTCAATTCACCTGATTATGGAATATTGGACTGTTTTGGATTTTTCTTTAATTTTTATCTAAATTTTTCTTTCCTTCCACCATATATCAATCTTTCTTTTTTAACCAACTAACTAGCGTCCCCAAACAAACTTTCTATCCTCCCGTTGCTATGTGATCTTTTTATGTTACTTGATTTCTTAAAATTTTGAAATTTTGGAACTTTTCTTTTAATAAAATTCCTTTTACCCGATTTCTTCCATCTATTTCTTTTTACAATTCTTCATACACTTCTTATCATTGAAATTTTCAGAAATAAACACTTTTTAAATTACCTTATTCTTACAAACATCTAACAAGGTGAATTAACCTTTTTCATTAAAATTTAAAATTTCTACAATCTGTAATCCAATTATTATTCATGTAACCTTTTTAAATTGATTTCTTAAATCTAATTCTACCATCCGTTATCATAAACTTGTTCTAAATCTCTTTCATTTTTAATATAAATTTTTCTTATTTATTAACAAAAACAAACAAATTATTTATTTCTATGTTTCATTATCAAAATTCCACAGAACAATCTGACATAAGGTCATCCTGACATATTAACCTATAAAATGATATTTTGACATAATAACTTCAAAATTTATAAATCATAAATAATTACTATTATTATTTTAATTAAATTTCTGTTTTAGGTCAGGATATTTGTGGTACTGAATAGTAATGAATCATTCAAGAGATAATAATTTTATTATACAAGATATTTATAAGCCAGTACACTTTTATGAAATAATTTCTTCTATGATAGAAGTTCAAAGTAAGTACTTTATTCTATTTTATTTTTATTTAATAAAACATCTTTCTATAAAGAATTTGATTTTGTATACTATTTCCTTCTTGCAATTCAACATAAAATATAGCTTATTGATATTTCTTCCCTAAATACTTGTTTGATAGCATTATATGCTCTAATAATTAAATTAATTATGCTACTTGGGATTTGGTAATTTCAATATCATTTCAATATATATATACAAACAGTTCGCCACTGTCAAAACGGAACCGACTATTCGCCATTTGCAGCTTCCTATTTGGACGCAAACCAAAAACCAAACCAAAAACCCCTTATAACGATTTTCGGTCCACGTTTTTCGATTTTATTTGGAAGACCCTCGGAGACGATGTTCAAGCGCAGGTTCCGGTGCACCAGGTGGTGGAAGGGTCGTTTTCGACGTGAGATTGTGATTTCGCGTCTGAAAAATCACGCCTCCAATAATTTCCGGGCTGTTCTTGTCGATATTGTCAAGAAAGTTCTCGGGGATGACGTTCCGGTCGAGGTTCGGGTGCACCAGGTGTCCGGGAGGTTCGCCGATGCCATATTTGAATTCAGCCACCCGAAAAAAACCCGGGAGCGGTGTTTTTTTCGTTCCCCTCGTGATTTCTTGGAGAGTCCCACGGAGACGAGATTCATCGGCGTTCCTGAGCCCCAGGTGTCCGAGGGGGCAATTTCAACATCATAATCGTGATCAGCGACCTCGAAAACTCCCGGGTACCCGATTTGAGCCAGATCTGACTCTTATTTACAGAGGCCTCCCAAAAGATGCATTTTTGGCATGCATTTTTGACTGCAGCGATGCAATTCCCGATTTGTAATGGGAACAAAGTAGATACATTTTTTACAAATAATTTTCCGAAGCGAATGCAAAAAACCGCATACCGATCCGCCTTTGGGGAAAAAATTCCGAACTTTTCTGCTTTATCCGCTCGACTATTTGGTAAATGCTCCTTCCTGTCTGTTTTATGTTCTGAGCTTTCACTTTCGAGAATACTCAAAATACCTGACAGATTGCAAATTGAAAGTTAATTTTGATTTATGATAAGCTCGATGATAAGTGTACGGTTCTAAAGATCAACAAAAACAAGATATTTCACAACTTTGAATTTTTGAATCTTGGAAGAAAACGACGAAAACTGCATTTTATCATTTTGGTTTCAAATTATGGCTCTACTACTAATATAGGAGGGTAACTAGCTTCTAATGCACTGAAAATTTGGTCACCTTCAGTCCTATTCGCTCCGCGGCTTCGTCCTCTTCCTGGCAAAACCTACATAATAGGATCTGCTAGGCCAATTGTGTGCATATTTTTTCTCAGCCTACAATGTCTGTTCAGCATTCCCGCCTTCATACTCGTCGTTTCTCGACTTTAACATTGTAGGGCATGTTACAGTTTGGCCGAAGTGCTTTTAAGAAATAATTAAGCGTGCCTTTGTCCTGGGGTTTCATACCACCAGCGCAACGCCTGGTTGTTCATCCATTTGTGGAAGCTCTCCTCAGCAATTCCACAGGAAGGTTTTGACCTATCATGACATCCGTTTCTCCCTGCTTGGCCAATTTATCAGTCCTTTCATTACCTTTCATTCCTTGGTGACCTGTTACCCATGCTAAGGTCGCCACTCTATTATGACTACCTAGTCTGTTAAGAGCATTGCGATACTCTCACACCAGATTTGACGTTATCCGATATAAGCGTATCGTATTTAGTGCTGTTTGGCTGTCGGAGTAGATGACGATTCTTTGGCTATTCACCTCCCGTCTCATCAACTCTTCTGCACCGCATTGCACCGCCGCCATTACCTCTGCCTGAAAGACAGTAGCATGTTTCCCTAGGCTGAGAGAGATCGCAATCTTTCCTTGTACCCTCTTGTTTCAAAATTGTTATTTTTTGTATTCATATTTTCAATTGAATAATCTAGTATAATCTTTTTCATAGTGACTGTCATTCACCACTTATTATGTTTATTTAATTTGAACATGAAATTATGATAAATGGAAGTCAAAAATCGACCTGTTGAATTTCTTATTTATTTATTATGCTGAAAATAAATTTATGAGTAACTGTTTGATATTCTCGTTGTACACACAGTAATTTGGTGCTGGCTTTCTGGTTAAAATCAACAAATGTTTTGCGAGGTAAATATCATAGTATATCCCAATTTTGTAGAGGTTTCCGTCAAAAGAGGTGTATACATAAACCAGAAATGATATACAGATAATTTTCTTAGTATTGTCTTTTGAATAAACCCAAAAATCGTTTTATCAAGAAGATGGAATGGTTGAAAAGTTTTTAGTAGGTTTATTATACAGTGAAGTTTATGATGCTTTGTTGATGTGCACAGCCACCTAAGATAAATCCATCAAGTCTTAAACTTCAAGCTATTATTTCAATTTCTTCTATGAAACTCACCATCAACGATTTTCATTAGCTCCCCGCCAGGAGCGGGTCGAGTTTGATTCATACATTCAATTTTAAATAGGTATCTGGGAAAAAATATAATTGTCAATTTTATACAGATAGTTTTTTGGTACTTGACAACATTATATGTTGCACTCTATACTGTGGATTTAGTCAATTAGGCTCAAAATCCATTGAAGAATATTGTTGAGCATCGTCAGATCTGTAATGGGCTCGTTTACTAAAATTTTTAAATCATTTTTAACTGTCGTAAAACAAAATACTAAGGATAAAAATATGATTCTGAAAATTTCATGTCAATAGAATATGTCGTTCTTCTAATATAACCAATTAAACAAGCATACCGTAGCGGGGCGAAGACTATGACTGTGACGTCACCGCTTATGAAAGTTAATGTGCACAAACATTATTTACGCTTCTGACTGTAACGTGCCTCGCGTATAATTTATTTATTTTGAATTAAACCAGGCCAAAATTCGTATTTGCTAGATTTTTCAATGCTCCCATGAATTTATTTATATTATTTTTATTATAAGTTATTGTTAATATCCTCTTGCCGATGGTATAATTTTTTTTGGCCCAGACCCCTGGGTTTTCAGGAAAATCGGTGGAATTTCCAGTTTTCTGAGGGAAGACAGCTATTCTTCTGAGTTTCTTTGAGCAGTTTTTTCTCTTCACAGTAAAATTCTTCCCGGTCAAGCATCATACCCGATGAAAGGTCACATTCTGAACTTTCCTTTGATATGCGTATCAAGTATTTTATTTGATGCATTAAAAAGAAATTTGTCTCTAAATTTGTTGTAATGGATGCCTCATTTTATTCTCGCACGCCGCCACGCCACCCATCTATAGTGGGGTCGACGGCGTCTGCTATAGTGCGTGTACACGTGGATGCTTTCTGCTGCATTGTTTGTCAACAACTAACAATTTTACATGTGAACACTATGTCTTCCGTGATTTTTCAAGAATAAATTAGTAGTATTCCAGTGTAAAAAGTGAAATTCAAGTCATTATTAATTTTATTGTTATTATTAAATAATAAATTTTTTAATTTTTATTGATAAAAAACACAGGGAAATATTGAAAATTCTTGAGCTTCTTTTTTTTTGGAGCACACGGTGAGGTTTCATTTTTTCAATTAAGATCATTAATATTGTTTATTCCTGTAGAAAAATGGAAGTCGCAGAGGATTCTAGTACGCCCGTGTGTTTTATTTGTGATCAAGCGCTCTGACTGAAGACGTAACAACGGTTACCCGAGGACTAAAAACCCCAATAAATGTTAGCAAGACCAGGAAAGACAACCACCATTTGTTACTGAAGAAGGTATCGCCTGTGGAACTTCATCGCTTGTGTAGGAAGAGGTATTCGGTAATGAAGAATGGGGAAGTTATCTTCGCAATTTTAGCGTCTACTTTCAATCCTTTTCGCACACAATCATTCCTAGGATTGGTCTGTCCAATAAAAGCAGGCCAGGGTCTCAATTTTTGAGAAAGTGATAACTTTTTTGATCCTGGAGGCCTCAATATGGAAATTGGTGTATTTTCAGGGTCGCTCGTCCCAGATTTTGGGCTAGAAGCGTCAGTTTTTAAGTTTCAGAAAACTGCGAACTTTTCAACCACCATTTTTGCAAAAAATATTGGTGTAACGAAAGATATTGTTGAGACAACTTTTGTAGGTAATGAGCTGCTCTTCATTTTTTGTCTGAACAAAAATTCTCTAGGGATTGTAGTTCGGGAAATATCGGCGGAAAACGTATTTTCGGGATCTCTAGAGCCATTTTCCGACCCTTCCACAAATTTCAGACACCTGACATTTTGGGGGTTTAATGTACCCACTATCACCTGCAAATTAAAAAAAATTCCCTTGCTGGACCAGATGCCCAAGTTGACGGTATTTTTCGCCTTCATTTATTGGACTAATTGAAAATATCATCCAAGTGATATTTGTGACATTTTCGTATACATTCCAACTAATATTTGTGTGGGTATTGTATCCATTCCAATATTAGTCCACATTTTAAGTTATTTCTCAAGTGTTATCTGCAAATTTCAACCCCCAGTAAACAATTCTCCTTTAATATTCGTATCGAAAAGATAAATATACGCATTACATAATTTTAAATTCAAATTGCTACATTAGAATCACTTTAAGGAAACAAAATATTGTTTAAAATCCGATTCTGTTAAACATACCTCAAAGTGCCTCTTAATGCACCCCTATAAAACACTTTTGATGTTAAATGATGAAAATACGTAGAGATGAGAAAGTTTTGCTTACTTTGTTTTGTAGGGCATGTAATTGGATCATAATTGTTCGAGAAAGCGGTTGGTATTCCTTCTCATCGTATAATAATTTTAAGTGGGGAACTCTGATTATATTTACCTGTTGGTAACTACAATAAATTGGTTTCGGAAAAACGTTATGATACTTTATCGTATAATTTGAATAATACAGTGTGTTTCGAAGGTTTGAAATACAAATGAAAAAAAAGTTCTTCCAATGATAATATATTAATATATTATGTGTCCATTGGGTACAATGATAGTATATTATACACCAGGAATGATTAAGACTATTATTATTGATTGAGCATCATAATCATAAGATGCTAGGCTCATTTTATTTTAACCGAAAAGTGGAGAACCGCTTAATGCTATGAGGGATTGAGCCATTACCACATTTTGTTCTATCCGCAAACCAATATTTGAACGAAGCTTGAACGAAGTGAGCGACAGTAATTCAGGAGAAATAACGTCTATAAATTCAAAACCTCATACTAAAAAACAGTTTAATAAGAAATTTGGCCGAACTTGCCGCTAACTAATGTTCACATACAAGGTAAAGCCAGGTCACTCACTTGACCAGGACAGGCTCATATAAGCAGGATCCCCCTACAGCTTGGAAAACATAGATAGACAGGGATGATGGGAAGAAGTACTTCCAATCATTACAAAAATCCAATTCCCGGCCACCGTAACAGAGTTATTTCATGTGTCCAGCCTATTCCCTGAGGGATTGTGTTATAGCTGTTTTGGCCACAACAGTAGTTTTAGGAAGCTTTCTGTCTCCGACTTAGTAGATTGGAGACACAAACTATTTTCGTAAAAAATATATTCTCCGCATTGACATGAATTTAAAACCTCTTGTCATCATCCTGTTATAAAGAAAGTGGACTGTTTTTCCTGTATATGAGTATTTTTCCATCCGAAAAAAGTACAACAAAAAAGAAAGCAGAAATGTAACAAAGCAAAGTTATTCGGCTGGACTCCTTAAACTCGAAAGTTCCATTGATTGTGTTAAATACATTCCAAGGAAGTGGTAGACAAAGTTTTACGTTGAATCAGTAAAACCGCCTTGTGAAAAAAAAACTTTTCATGCACCTCCAGCCATTGTTTTATTCAATATTTTCACAGTTCACTCAAAAGCGGAGGTGAGTTTTGAAGATTTGAGTGAATGTAAAACTTTTATATTGTTTTTTCTTCGTGAGTAACTTTATTCGCATGAGCTCGCACCACACACACACACACAGTCGCTGTTACTAACTGGATATTCTCTTGACAATGTATGCAAAACATTGCTCAATGTACAAGTGTAAATAGAACGATAAATTTGCTTTGCAACTGTTTAAAATACCAACCTTCGGGATACAATGCAGCCAGACTTACGTCAGAATCATGTACAGTTGTTATACTTGTTATGAGAAATATATTCTAGCACTATAATACAGTCGTTTGTTATGAAAAACAGGTTATCTGGAAAGTTTTCCGGGAGTTCTCCTCTCAGACTCATTTCACGATGACAACTCGCATGTACATTGGGGTGTTTCTTTTTTAGGCGAAAATATTTTCACTGCTATATCAGAATGTTGGGTAGTTTATCGAAAATAGAAAATTATACTGCCGAGTTAAGTGCAATATCGGCTTAGCTCATCAAGGAATTTGGTTTCCCATTTAAATCACACAGAAAATTGGGTAAATTAAAATAATTCCGAAGAATAATATATTTATTTTGGTCCCTGACCTGATTCACGATGATAAGTTCGCATCATCAAAAAGATGACACTGATGGAATATCAAATATACAACGTATTTTCGTATACTAGTGTGTATTTTGTGTTAAATATTTCGAAAAGCTTCAAATAATTCCTATGTTTTATTTCAACTATACCCAACAATAATATATTTCTCAATATTCTAATTATGTGTTAACCCTTGAAATGTAACGTTACGCTTATGACTTGAGGTCAAATGTCAGCTTTACAATATGGCGCAATATGGTTCGCGCATACGACTGCAATAAAATTTCACGTGGGTTCTTCTCACATGAAACTGAGTCTATGAAAAATAATAATAAAACAAACCAAAGGCAAACAACTGGAAGCTCCAGAAACCTTGGCAAGATCAAGTCCAAAACCGTCTGTAGAAGTTGAATATACGCCAACTTGAAGTTTCGAATTCCGAGGAAATTCAATTAACAGCTATTCTATGATAATTATTTGTTCAACTGTAATAAAGTGTATTCCTCACGTCATCGAAGCTTAAAAAAAAATTATATTCGGATACGGTGTTATAAAAATCTTGCCTGGGAATTATATTCCTTGGAACACCAAATTCAATCAATTTCATTCTGTAAAGGTCATCAAAAAGCTCTATATGCATTAATAATTCCATTTTATTTGATTTTATAAACTAACCTCTCTATACTTTGATAATTTTGTTTGCCCAGTGCCAAGACATAACCTTAACTTCACATAAGTAGAACTTAAGTAGAACCTAAACTTCGACTTACGTTAAGAACGACTTACGACGCGGGGCAGTCATACATATTTCCTGTCCTACTCAAATGCTTAAGTAGCAGCGGTGCAGTTTGCCCTTACTCAATAGAGTACACGCATATTTAATATTTTGCCTAAATATTAATTTATTATAGTAAAGTTGAGATCAAAAACAACTAATAATAGGAAATAAACCAGTTTCCATTGGAAATTACTTCCAAATTTGAAAATAAAATTCAAATTTTATTACAGTTTCCGACCACCACCCGAGGATTTCTGAATTTTACCGAAGATACGTGTGATGTCATACCCTGTGATTAGGTACTTTTGACTTTTGTCAATATGGCCGGTATTGCATTAGGTTCTGTGTAGTTTTGTGTTTATATTATTATTGTATTTTAATTAACTCTTCATTGCTTCGTCGACGTAAAAATATCATTTATATGTTTGTTTGACACCATTACGTGTTTGTGTGTGCTTTTTTTATTTCTAAAAGTCATCGTAAAGTGGAAAGTGGACATAAATATTCGATATTCCCGAGGATATTTTAAAAGTTTTAGGAGAAAATATTTTATTTACTAGTTCAGTGTTCAGTGACGATTCTTTCATATTTTGTGAGTAAAGATATGGCTAGCGGAGGTTTTGTAAAAGCACAAACTGATAACTTGCCCAAAGTAGACTCATTTATGCTGCTTGAATTCATGAAGTCAAACAGCTGCTTTAATGCAGAGAAAAGAAGAGGGGTTGAAGCATTATCGTAAGTACGATTTGAATTATGTATTATATAAAATTTTTGTACATTTTCAGTGGAAACTTGATGTGTGGTCGTGAAAAAATAGTGTTTTTATGGTTGATTCCTAGACATATAGGTACATAACCTCGAACTATTTAGGAAGAAAAATTACCAACATAGAAGTGAGTACTTACATTAAGTGTTTTTATGGTTGATTCCTAGACATATAGGTACATAACCTCAAACTATTTAAGAAGAAAAATTACCAACATAGAAGTAGGTACTTACATTAAAATGTCTTCACAAACAAAAGCAGTGGTATTTGTCGAAATATTGTCTTTATTTCGACGCATAGCTTGCAAGCACAATGCCCTCCTCTTATTTCTGCTTGCGCCACCAGGTAAAGTAACAAATATTTTGTCTGGAGTTATAATAGACGTTGATTTACACTCTGGAGCAATGCAATACTTGGAATACAAAGTTTTTTTTCGGCTTCATCCATTTTTAAAGCTTTCAGAAACAAATTAGGTCACAAGAACTCGGAGCGTGATACACGAATAAGAACGTGAGCAAATGACGTCACTCCATGGGGCAGCCATCTTTATGACGTAAAGCGCGTTTGTGAGACTTCCAAATTTTTTTGATTTTCAAAGTCGTTTCAAAAGAAAAGTTTATATTTTTCTGAAAAAATAGGCAGGCAAGGTGTTAGGAGACCTGATAAGGCGTCAATTCCCACCGATAGCAAAATTTATGCTTGTACCCTATTTGCCAGAAATTAGGACATGTGACCTTTTTCGTTCCTTGTGGTGTATTCAAACAAAATGATAAACAGGAAGAATGTGTTTTATGTGTATTTTTGTAGTTTTTCATTCAGTAAATTGTCGTTGAAATATATCCCGTATTAATATCGCTAGAAAATCATAAATTCTAGTTTGTTGCCCCAAAGAAACATCTTTCATGTGTGTTCATTGTTATTTCCTATAAAAGCTTACAACTTAAATTATAAAGCATGTTCTTTAGTTCCATTTATTACATTACTATATTCTCATCCAAAAGTGGGTCGGAAAACATGCCAAATCACCAAGACTTTGTATAAATCGAATCTAGTAATCAAGAATTGAATTGGAAGAATTTAATACTTAACTGTTTTTGTTTACTTTATATACGCTTGAGAATTGAACATATTGATAGAATTGTGCACTTTACGCACGGCCCTGAATAAGCTCTAAAATTTGAAATTCGAAAAGTTACGCAGAAAGTACATCTACATATTGTCCAGGAACTCTTCGGTAGTTGGAAGTTCACTTTTGTTTATTTATTTCCAAAATGTTTTACGGGAAATAAAGTTTTCTGTTTGCGAGGCATTTCCGAATGAATTTATCAAGCCCACGTAATTTAGTTTCGTACTGAATTCGAATGAATTTGAATGAAAAATTATGCAGAATACGATCACCGTCGATAAACTTCTCCAAAAAACAACAAAGTCCACGTTGAAAAAGTGTATCGAAAATACAACTGGGAAGAAAAGTTTATCGCTTAAAAAGTGTGAGTGAAACTACTGCAACGAAACTTCAAAAAACGGCCGATAAATGGCAAATAAGAATCTATTGTCGCTCATACTCATGCATATCTTATCAAACGAAATCAGCTTCTTAGCGAAGCCGATTAGTTTGGTAAATATTATTTTAGATCAAAGGGCGAGCGAGAGGCCCTGCCAAGCATCAAACTCCTGATTTAAGCCACGGCGAGGCAGGTACAAATCATATGCTCTGCTGTTTCATCATTTTCCAGACAAGAACGGCAAGTCGAATCTTCCGACAGTTCAAATCTTAGCATATTATAATGATTTAGATGACAGTGGCCTGTTGAAAGGTCTGTTAGACACCGTAGGTCATGCCTTCTATAGCGTAACATTTATTTGGGTACATAATATTTCGAAAACTATATTATAAAAGCCTTTGGATAAACTAATCCTGGTATATTCTGTCAGAATTCTAAAGCTCCTGGCTGTTTGCCTGTTTTGCGCATTTAGAAATATGAACAATTTCATATATTGTCCATCTAGTCTTCCTGGAGAGGAGGTAGGTCCAGTAGGATTTCCATGGCTGCTGACGGTGAGGTAGTAATGGCACCAGTGATAGCCAGACGAGCCAGTCTCTGTATACCAGAGAGTTTTGCTTCAGTCGTTAGCTGTGAAGCTTTCAACCACTAAAAAATAGCTCCATGAGTGATCATTGACAATAGCTGAAGATTCTTAGCTGAAAGAAGCACTAACAAAATGCAGTATTTGAAGAGAAGGGAAGTAATACCTTCCCGCACGCAAACGACGCGGAGCGGGGTTCGGGCAAGCAGTCAAGGGCGGGAACGACACTTCACGCATGAGCTAGGAACATTATTTTTTCTACGACCGTATATGCGAAAAATATATCAACCCATTTTTCTAAAATTATTTCATTTCAACATACATATGCAAAGCTTTAACTAAAAACTACTAATTATTATAAATATTAATATTAAAAACACAATTTGATGCGTTCTGTGAATTACTTGAAATTGCAGTCGATTGGAGTTTTTTTAGTGTTTACTGGTAAGTAGATGACGTCGATGAGGATGGCATCGGTTGCAGGTCGCATAAAGATGACGATCACGGAGACGGTAACGGTTTTAAGTCATTTGTAGATGAAAGCATTTCATTTGATATACTCCTGATATATATCAAACTCTCTAGAGCTGTGTTGTGTTTGTGACCTGCTTGATGCTATGACGTATATGTCATAGTTAGACGATTAGTTATGTCACGTCATTGCTATTACTTCCCGAAAGATCGAACTCTTTAAAGCTGTGTTGTGTTTGTGACCTGCTTGATGCTATGACGTATATGTCAAAGTTAGACGATTAGTTATGTCACGTCATTGCTGTATTTATTTTGCTCTCGTAATATGTACCATTTTCATGTTCATTAAAACCTAAGTTCCACAGGTTTTGCATTATTCATTTCAATTTCGTAACTATTTATTCACCTGTTGTAACAGTAGTTATAACTTACTTACTTTGCATAATTTTACTTTCCCGCACTAGTGCGGTAAAGTGACACCTCCAAAACTAAAACGCGTGCGGAAAAATGGGCTAAAACGCACGGTCATAGAAAATAGTTATTTTCCTAACAAGTGCGGAAAGTGATACTTTCCCGCACGCGACTGCAGTTGACCCGAACGACGCGAAGCGGAGTTCGGGCAAGCGGTCAAGGGCGGGAAAGACAATTTACGCACGAGTTGGGAACATTATTTTTTCTACGACCGTATATACAAATAAGTATATCAACCCATTTTTCAAAATTTATTTTATTTTAACATGCATATACAAAACTCTAACCAAAAACTATTATTATTATTATTATCAATTATTATTATAAATATTATTAGAAACACAATTTGTTGCATTCTGTGAATTACTTAAAATTGCCGATCCAGTGGAGTTATTTGGTGTTAACTGGTGAGTGAATGACGTTGATGAGGATGGCATCGTTTGCAGGTCACATAAAGATGACGATGAAGGTTACGGCAACAATTTTAAGTCATTTGTAGATGAAAGAATTTCATTTGATATATTTTTCTTATATCAAGCCCGGGTGGTTTGATAGGTGTTTTATGACACTACTTTGAAGAATGTATAAGGTTACATCAAAATATTTTCATTATTTTATATTTTCAGAAAATTAAAAATGCAACAAAAAGCTAGAAAACATGTAGGTTTTATTTGATGGACTATTTATTCATCTGGTGTAAGAATAGTTGTAACTTCCGAAGTAAAAAACTATCTAATAAGGTCAAAATTTGCATAATTTTACTTTCCCGCACTAGTGCGGGAAAGTGACACTTTCAAAGCTAAAATGCGTGCGGGAAAGTGGGTTGAAGCGCACGGTAGTAGAGAAAAAATATATTTAGAATGAGTCATTCATTATGCTCATGGAAATTTGAGCTTTCAGTTTTTGTTGATGATAGCTTTGTTCCAAACTTTTTGGTGCACTATGTATCCGAAAATCTGGCTTAGTATTCCAAATACTTTTTATTTGATTCTATTTTCTGCACCTGTGAGTGAAGAAGACATTTAATAAACTTTGTATTAAAATAGTCTACTACACTACAAGCTTAACCGTAACAGTAAATTCGCAAATAAAAGCAAGAATTTGGATAATATAAACCCACGGAGATGAGTAGGTATATACGTAACCCAAGGCAATCGCTTATAACTTTGTATCCGTCACAAAATATATCGTTCAAAGGATATAGGTGAATGCACTTTGAATTTAAGTCATATGTGTTTAGCCACACTGACAAATATAAGATTGTACTTTTCTCCTTTAAAAAAATATGAAAAGTATTATTTTCAAATCGCAGTTGAAAATATGATTTAAAAAAAAAACAGGATTCCAGAATGCAGTAGTTTAATTCGAATAAAATAAAAAAAGTTCACTATCAAGGGTTTATCTACGTTCAACAACGCAGCAAGTTTATCTCGTGCTATTTATCTTAGTGAAAGCCGAAAGCCTAAAAAACATGTTTTTATTCCAATTTATTTTCAACAAGTGATTAATGTTAGATCCAAAATATTTATTCTGAAATGCCAGCAAAAACTGTTCACCAAAGCATTTTTTCCCACAACTTTCGGAATGTTTTTAATACAACTCGTTAACATGGAACGCTGCTTTTTATTTTGAATCACAAAACATTTTAACTACAAACCGAAAAAAGTGAAAAATATCTTCTCATACCTTATGAATTATCAAATTTCACCTTGATGCAGGCAGCAGTGTGAGAAAAGTGTACCGAAAGAAGTAATTATACTCCATTTCACCTTCGAAAGTTATCTGTGAGTTAATTTGACATGCTAAGTTGGTAGCATAATTTACATAAAACTCAACCTATTAGAGCCCCGAATAAGAAAGATTTGAATATATTCGACAAAAGTGAATACCAGAAAACATTTTTCTAAATCAGTACACCCTACTAAGCAAAATTTCCGTGATATATAGGAAGTCAATTTGAAACTTTAAATGGGCTGTACCTAACTTTTGAACGGAAAGGAAAATTGCAAAACCGCTTATAAGACAGACAGAGGGAACTAAAATGACATAAGGAAGAACGCACCCCCCATGAGCCCCCTATGACCCAACCACAAAAAATTTAAAGCAACCTCCCTCTTGTGGTACGTCGTTGGAAAGCCCGTAGGAAATTCTTCCCATCGGTCAGTCTGTCAAATTCATTCATCAAAAATGAATTCGAAAAACCTCCAAATAAGGTGTAAGTACGGTACCTACTTGGATATTAAATGTTTCATTATTTGTATTTAGAAGAAAAATGTCAATAAAAATAAGGTGTGAGTACGGTCCCTATTTAAATATTAAATGTTTCATTATTTGTATTTAAAAGAAAAATGTCTGATTTGTACTTTATAAACAACACATTTTGGAATATCTACAGTAAGTATCATGAGAAACTGGATGTTTGGACACGGGTATCAGGAAATTCTGTGATTGGTCTTAATTTTAAAGTAATCTACTAAATTAATATGTTTCTGCTTTATTGTTACATCCTGTATAATTATGGATAAGACCGTTGGAAGGCATTTTCCACTGGCATTCCAACGACGTAGAGATTGTCTTTTAGATTTTCATAGTGGGGCGTGGAACGTTTTCACCCACTCTACCCTAGAAACAGTTTTGATATTCTTTTGATATATCATTTTTTAAATTCACACCCAATTTAACAACAACCCTAACTAGATTTCGTATCTGCGCCTAATAATGAATTAGTGTATCATAAACTCGTATTCAAAACCTAAATAGGATAGAATATGACTCTATCTACGTAATAAATTCCTAATTACGTCGGGTATTGTACGAATAACATGAACATTTGTTTGCTGGAATGTCGCTGAATGTTACGAAAACTACAACTTCACTCGAAATTCATTTGGAGCTAAACTAACAATTGGTAAAATTGGTATTCATTTTGATAATAATTACGATTTATGATAAATAATATCGATATTATAAATGAAACTATGCTCCTAATTAATTTTACTATTGAATAAATGAATAATGAAAAGGAGAAGATATTTATAATTATTTCAAAATCGATATCATCGTTAAAATTGAATGTCAATATATGAACAATTATGAATTTCTTTTCATTATTAACATGATTTATTTTTTGAATAGTAAATTTAGTTAGAAATTGCTGTTTTATTTAATAGTACAAATTAAGGGTCAAAACAGTAAATTATGATAGATGAATTACAAGCAAATGAAAACCTGGAACAGTTATTCATATAACTAGTTGCATCTTGTTTATACGGAGCATTTTGATGGAAACTATCCCCTCTAAATGATATTGAAGGCGTCACTATTATAAAAAAAATGAAAAACATGACAAAAATCTTATAAAGGCCATCACTCACGTAAATTATCTAGGTATAGATGCTGGCTGAGTGACATGAATTTTAGTTTTCGGATATCCCCATGAAAAAATGTCTGAGGGGGATAAATTTGGTGACCTAGTGGCCAACATTGGTCCTTGTCCACTTATCCACCGAGCAGGAAATGACTGGTTTAAAAACCGTCTAGCATCTAGAGCAGGGGTTCCCAACCTTTTTTTGTCCACTGCCCACTTCAAGAATCAATTATTTTTTAACGCCCCCCTTTTTAAACTTAAAAACCGCTGAAATTATCGAATTTTTCAGAAAATTATGTTACACACAAAATAATTTGAAATAATAAGAAAATATTATGCACGGATTTTTTAAAATTCATTTTATTGATAATAAAATGTTTCTGGTAAAATATATAAACTTAAAAACATAAACTATGTAATAAAGTATATAAAAAAAGAAAGAAAAACATACATTCCACTCATCTACTCTTCTAAACATTAACTCAACGTAATCATAGTCAAAAAAATCATAAAAATAAAAAAACCTATTTAAAGCAAACTTCAACATCGTCTTAATCGTCCTTCTGATAAATATTATTTGAAGACATTGCCTTTATATCTGACAAACGTAACTTCAAAGTTATAGCTTATTCTCCTATAGTCTCCATGGTTATAGCATTCGCCGTTACATTGTTGTGGTGATATTTATGTCCCATGTTATTTTACTTAAAAAATATAGATAAGCGTTTTATTCAAAAAATTAATATTAGTTTATGCCTCAGTAAAATTATGTTACAATTATCGATTATGTTACAAGTGAAATTTCAACTTTAGTTTGGGATAAAATTATGTTACAATTCGATAATTATGTTACATCTGGCAGCACTGAACGTGCATAAACTCGTTTAACTCATTCGACGCCCAATCGTACTCGACAAGCAAGAACAAGTATTATAGAACCAGCCGATTGATACAGAAATGTACAAATCGGATTATTTAACAAAAACTTGTCAAAACATGATTGCCCGCGGTCTATTATATCGAACCGAGTTTAAGCTATATCTTAAATAATATTAGTTGATGTTCACAAGATGTAGTCGAGAGTCGAGAGCTCAGTCGGTGTCTAAGAGTCTTCCTAGTTAGGTAGATGAAATTATAAATCAACCCCAAAGCCCTACACAACGCCCCTTTTTTTTCTGGGTCTCTTACCGCCCCCCTTTAGGCATGCAGCGCCCACAAGGGGGCGCTATCACCCACGTTGGGAAAGACTGATCTAGAGCGTAATGTGGTGGTGACCCATCTTTTTGAAACGCTGGCAAAGCTTCTGACATGTTATTATGATTTTCCAGTGATCGTGTTATTTGGGGATCAATAGCTTTTCTGAGTAATTATAAATTTTCATTTTCTTGGCTTTGGATAGCTTGATCAATTCTGCCACGACTTTATTGTACTGTTTGTTACAATAGTCAGCATAGGAGAATAGGCATAGTATATGGATATATTTTAAAATTTTATTGTAAACACTGAATTGACTAAGCAAGTACTCACCATTCACGGCCCTAATCAACTTTAATTATGGTTACTTAGTGATGGATACCTCACAACAGAATCACACTGGGGCATTTTCTACGGTAAGGTGCCTTTCATAGCGTTCACAACACACAAACAAACGGGCAACGGATAGAAGGTACACCGAGAAAAAGATATATTTGTGACAATCAAAATCTTTTTATGTCAAATAAATATGATTTTCCATATGGCTTAACTAATATTTAATTTGTCGTTAAGAAAGGATTTGTCTCAAGTCGGAAAGTAATATTGTTGATGATAAAAACATATTCATTGTCATCAATAAAATGAGTTATCTATCAAAAATTACATTTATTCTTGTAAAAATGTATTATATTTGTCGCAAACAACATTTGTTGAGGTATGTTGACAAAGTAGTTATATTAATCTTTGAAAGCATTTGAATTGAATAAAGAAGTTTTCCAATAACAGATACTTATTTTTGCAAGCTAACTATATTGTTTTATTATAAAAGAATCACTTTATGGCAGAATGACATTTCTTCATCATAAAAAAATATATTGTATCGGTGAAATATATTTCTTTACCATAAATAAGTATATTGTCTGGGTTAACGATATGTTTTTATCCGTAAAAAATGTATCTTCCCAGCAAATTATATTTTTTTGTTGGAAAAAAATGTTCCTTTTTCAAAAAAACTATTAATTTTTAGTAAAATTCAACATATTTATCATAACCGAACCATAATTTTCATAAACATTATATTGCCTTATAGTGAAAAAATATGAAGTTACCTACATGCACTATTCAATACGCTGAGCTTTTGAAATGTTTCTGAATATTTAGAAATATATTAAAAGTTCACGGTGTATTACGCAGTATGGGTAACTTCCACACAGTTCTCTAAATGATTAGGTTACTTTGGAAAATATATTTTTCACAAATATTTGTCTAAGTCTTTTCCAGACTATGTCGAACAACAAAGTTGACTTTCGTTTTGTATGTGTGGACTAGTCGATCGAATTGTTCGATGGTTAGTCTGAACACGGATTAAAATTACAGTATTTTTATGACAAACATGTTTAAATCTGATAAAAATTAATGGTCTCTATTTATGCATAAAACTGTTTAATAGGAAAGCAAGATAGGAATAAAAAACTTGCTGCTGAATATTTTGATCTATTGAAAAGAAAACTATACATTTTTAAAAAAAGATACCATACATTTATTAAATGGAAACCATACATTGTTAAAATTAAACATACCTAGATGATCTAAAACATAACCAACAATGGTATCCACAAGATAGCCTTGTCTATCCTTAAGTGTGCACATTAATGCTTTCCTCATAGTAGTTTTTGAAGTTCTTGGAGTAGATCTGACAGGTTTAATTGAGAAATGTGTATGTTTGAGGTACATTTCGCTTGCTTGTTACTTCTACCTACTTGAATATAATTGTAATTTATTTCCTTACCTTCAAAGATATCTCACAATTTTTGTAATCGCCCATGAGTTTAACAATTCATTCATTCTATTATTAAACTTAATTTTGTCCAGAGCACTTTAACCACATAGGTACTTCACAAAAACAAAATAATTAGTGAAGTTGCAAAAACTGATCTAATTTCACATGCAGACTGACGCCAAACGTATACCAACAGGTGATGACCGTTACTGAATAATAGGGAAGGGAGGGGTGGGAATTCTTTGTTTCAATTGTCACATAATTTGTAGGCTAACGTGACTTCTTACGGGTGAAGAAATATGTGATTTGTAGCAAATTAATTTTTTTTCTCGTAACAATAAATGTACAATTATACTGAAATACTTATTTTTTCGGTATAAAGTAGATCTCATTTGAGGCTAATAATCTATAGGCTTGTTTAAAAAATGTAAATTTCTGTCAAAACTTCCAAATGATTTACTATGAATATTTAATTTGTTGTTTTAAAGTGATGGGATATTATTGAATATGTGAGGTTTTTTTCCTGGGTAATGAAAGCAATTTTTACCCAAATAGCATTGTTACATTTCATCACAAAATATAATATTGTGCTTCGTAGACTTTCATAGTTTCCGAAGAACAATTGTATGAAGGTGCATGTGCATAAAGGAGAACAAATTTGTTTACATTAAAGAAATTACACTCGAATTAATAATTTTTTTATATAAAAATTTCCCAATATTTTCACGTTAATATGGCTTCTTAATAATAAATGAGCAATGTTAGTTTTAAACAAAGGGGGGTCAAACAAATCAGTTTATATGTCTATAAATAACTCTTCTCTCGGTGTAAAATATATAACATAGGGATAGACACGAGGAACAACACACACTAAAACAGACATTCAATACTGAACTCTCCTTTTAGTCCTTTTCAAAAACTCCCATATGATTTGGTTTAGCCTAGGATTACGCCGAGACAGATATATAACAGTAGCTTGATTCTGAGCGGAGCGGAGCGGAATCCGTTCTTTTGCGAGGGATGTCGTCAGATACTTAACTGCAACGTCATTATGTAAACAGAAGTAATTATGGATAAGACTCACCATTTAAATTTCCTCAATGATATATGGTCCAACAATATAGTCACCAAAAATGCCACACCAGACGTTAAATTTTTGTGATGTTTGTCTATAAAACTCGCGCATTACGAGTGGGTCATTTTTTGCCGAATATCTACAATTATGTCTGTTCACTACACCACTTAATGCGAGTAAACAAAGCAGATATTGTTCATTAAAGCTTTATTATCGTGAAGTCGTTCATTCATCAATTCAAAAAACTGTAGACGCCGAACTTCATGTGGATCTCGGATTAATTTAGTTTTTTGAGGATGGAATTTGTGTTTATGTGAAATTCTGAGAACCCTCACTGCAATAGAAACTTGTGTTATCGACTTTTGATCAAATGGCAACTTCAACAGCCTCTTTGTTAACTACTCGTTGTTGTTGGTGTTTTTTATTAGCAACTACTCCTGATTTTTGCATTAATCCAGTTACGTACTTATGTGTGGTAGTTCTTCCGGAATGAGCAGAATGTCTGTTATACATCATATTTATGAAAACTAAGCTTATTTAAACTTATTTAAAAACGTCAAACACTAGTTTTTCGGTCGCTATGTTTTTGTCCCAAAGCAAAACATTATTTATTAAGATGAGTAGAGCTAGTGCAGCAGTTTACATAGTTTACATAGGAATTATCCGCCACTCCCAACTAATTGACTTTTCAGTTATATATAATACATTTTTGTAATCCTCCTGTAGAGGAGACCATAACAATGCAATCATGTTCATCTAAAAGCGAAAGCGAAATGGAGTTGAAGTTATAACGTCTACATATAAGCAAAAAGAACGTCCCTCTTAATATTATTTTTGATATGTTGTTTCTTTTTTTTTTATAAAAGTGACGCCTTCAGAATTATGTGTGGTGGATAGTCTTCATCAAAATTTTATTCAGTCAACAGAAGAAACATTTTCCAATTACGTTTTATTCACATTCCGAATGAGTCACAAAAAGTAGAATGTAATGATTCTTTGTCCCAGAATCGCTGGTTAACAATAAATATACTATAGATATCGCTGAATATTTATAATTATTCCAGCACACTTTATAAGTTTTGAAAAATATTTTTCAAAAAGGTGATAGCCCAAGGATCAAAATCTATATTGAACCGAAGGGCGCTAAAGCTTTGGGGGTGGTTGCCACCCCATCTCGAAGGTGAACATTTTTTATTACATTTTAACCACAGAAATCGATTGAAAAAGCGATTCTAAGCAATAATTTTTTTTTTGTAAAATCAATATTCTCAAGTTATTCGCGATTGAAAGTAACGCTTTTTAGAGGAAAAAATCGACTTGATATGTTTTTCGCGGATAACTCGAAAATTATGCATTTTATCAAAAAAACTGTGGAAAGCAAAATTGTAGCTTTTAAAAAAACAAGCAAAACCCTTTTTTAATAATTTTTCTAAAACCAATAGGAACCGAGATATGGCTCATCAATGATTAGCGTTTTTTCCCAAATGCAAAATGTGATAGATTCAAAGTCAAATACCGGAAAAATGATGCATTTTTCGTAGAAAACTCATAAAATCTTTTTTAAAGAGCATAATTAGACCTTTCTTTAAAAAAAAGGTCTTTTTTTTACATATAACACTAATAACAGTTGATTTTTAACGGTTGGAAAACTATAAAATTGTATTTTGAAATGTAACAAATTCATCATTTTACTAATTCAAACCAATTTTCACCTATCTTAAGATTTATAATGCTATTTTTCAATTTTTGACATTTAGGGGTAGTTTTCACCCCTAAGAAACAATCAGGGTTCGTCGGCATGACATGATATATAAAGCAGAGGGTGAGTTGATCCTAATCCCAAATTTCTATGCAAATCAATTAGAGGTGAAATCATTTTTTAAGGATTCGTGATTTTTTTCACATTAAGCTGTAACAGGGGCTGCTTTTTAAGGGTTGAAATATGATGAAATTGTATTCCAAAGCCCTATACAATCATTATTCAACTTATCCAAACCAAATCTTACCCATTTTCAGGTTTAAAATGCTATTTTATAATTTTTGACAAATAAGGGTAGTTTTCACCCCTAAAAACCGTTTAGCGCCCTTCGTTTCGATATAGATTTTGAACCTTCGGCTATCACCTACCTCCTGTTAAAATTTCAAGTCAATCCATGCTGGACGAAAAAATTGCGAGGTTTTACCTTTTTTTGAGCTTCATTCCCTGTACTATAAGGCGCGTTCTCACTGGTCGATTTTAGTTAAACGATTTTTATTGATCAACTAAAACCGAATTAATTTTTGGTTCTGATGTTTCAACGAATGTGGAACCGATAGTTGAAAGCAAAATGGCGACTAACGAGGTTGTCCGTGCGGGTGTTGGGTTCATTTGCGAATTAATTATTACAGAACTGAGAAATATGTTAGCAGAATGTAGGAAGAAACGAGCCAAACGTAATATTTGGGCTCGAAAATGGATTGGAGAAGGGAAAAATTTGGAGAACTCCTTTCTAAAGTACACTCGAAATTTTTTAAAAAAGATACAATTTTGCGTAAAGCTGTAAGTAATACTAGTCCAAACATTGAACCAGAAACTGACATCAATCAATGAACAAACGGACAATTAAATACCACCCTTACAATTGCTTTTTACCAACACAAATTTATGAACATTTCATTTGTCAATTTTAATTTTGATATAAGTTTTGTAAAATAATCAATATTTAAACTTGTTTTTATGCAAGTATTCTGTATTTTTTATATAATGGATTTTTTAGATATTATTTTTCAATCAAAAGTTTTGTTCTGATGAAGTTGACGAAGTGCAACGGAAGCTCAACAAAATAAAGTGTGTACTTTAAAATGAGTGTATTTAAGAAAAAACCACTTGATATAATAAATAAGCATAAACACTAACATAAATCAATAACATAAACATACTTGGACGATAATAGTATTTTATGCAACGATCATGTAATGATAGCCATTAAGACACGAGCATGTTGTAGGATACGAAACGAGCCGCAGGCGAGTTTCGTTCATAATATGCGAGTGTATTAATGGCCATTACATGAAAGTTGCATACAATATTTTTTCTACTCCGATTAATAAGAATTATTTAATTAATAATTATAAAAATATGGTAGCTTTTGAAAATCAAAATTATTTGACAGCTGTCAAATTAAGTGTCACTTGATAGGTCTGTTCGCCTGTAATGAAAGTGTAGCACTGAGCTATATTATTTTGAAAAATTCAGGTCTATCTGTGAAAAAATGCGTGTGAAATTGCTAAATATAGGTATTTGAATTTTGAATCATATCATGCTATAAGCCTTAAAAAAGGGGTAGTAAAATCTTCATACGATAGGGCCAGAATCATTTGTTCTAATGATAATCATTTCACAAAGGAGAAAACTCTACTGAAAAATGTTTTAAATGCCAATAATTAATTACCCGACAAAATTTGTAAATGAAGAAATCAAGAATATAGACAAAGGCTCGTTGTTAATACCCCATAATAATAACAATAATATTAATAATTCAGCTAACATAATTTTTAAAAGCTTGACAATACCGTATGTTAGGGGTTTGTCAGAAAGAATTAAGAAAATTGGTAATCGATTTAATATTCGAACCAGCTTTAAATCTAACAATACTTTGAGATCTA